>PJEM01009655.1:44364-69701 GCA_004023845.1 Helogale parvula
TTTCTTATTTTTTATAATTTTTTAAATGTTTATTTATTTTTGAGAGATAGAGAAAGAGAGAGAGAAAAAAAGAGGGAGAGAGAGAGAGCAAGAGAGGGGCAGAGAGAGAAGGAGACACAGAATCCTTAGCAGGCTCCAGGCTCTGAGCTATCAGCACAGAGCCCAACGCAGGGCTCGAACCCATGAACTTTGAGATCATCACCTGAGCTGAAGTCAGACACTTAACTGAGTGAGTCACATAGTCACTCCAAAAAAAAAAAAAATGCACTTGAAATATACAGATTCAGCAGGGTGAAAGTAAAAAATGAGAAAGGATACACTATACAAACATTAATGGAAAAACCATGAATGATAGATCAATATGAGACAAAGTAGACTTCAGAGCAAAGAAAATTAACAGAACAAGCAGAGGGCATTATATACAATGATAACAAGAGCTAATCTACCAAGAAGACATAGTGATCCTACATACATACATATATACTAAACAACAAATCTGCAAAACAGAATGTGAAGAAAAAACTTATATAATTGAAAGAAAAAATAGAAAAACTAAAGATTGGTGTTGGAGAAGTCAACATCCCTCTCCCAACAACTCATTGTACAATAAACAGAAAATCATCAGTATATATATATATATATATAGAAGCACATATCAAAGATTTATTTAAGCATAAATATCAGGAAAATCTCTAAACATCTGGAAACTAAATAATACTAAATGATCTATGGGTCAAAGAGAATAATGTTTCAAAGTAGATTTTAAAAAATACCATAAACTGAATTAAACAATTATAGGACACAGCTAATCAGTACTGAGAGGACAATCTATAGCACTAAATGCATGCAGTAGAAAAGAGAAAAGGTCTTAAATGAATATTCTATACCTCAAGAACCTAAAAAAAACAAAACCAAAATAAATCCCAAGCAGCAGAAGGAAGGAAATAACAAATAACAGAAATCAATAAAATTAAGAACAGAAAACCAATTTAAAAAAATGAAACAGAGAGCTGGTTCCTTACATAGTTCAAGAAAATTGACAAACCTTTAGCAAGACTGACCAACAGAGAGAGAAAAGAGGGGTGGAGGAAAATTATCAATATTAGGAATGAAAGAGGATATCACTACAAATACTGTAGCTGTTAAAAGGATAATAAGGGAAGACCACGAGCAACTGTTCATATATAAATTTGAGAACATGGATGAGGTGAATCACTTCTTTAAAAAGTACAAAGTGTTATAAGTCACCTGATATAAAATACATAATTTGAATAGCCTGTAAGTATTAAGGAAACGGGATTTGTAATTGTAAAACTCCCATAAGAATTCCTTGCGAATTCTACCAAATGTTTAAAAACGAATTGGCATCAATTTTACAATCTCTTCCAGAAAACAGAAAAAAGGGAATACTTACCAATTCATTTTATCACACCAGTATTAACATACTACCAAAAACATAGTTTAAAAAAAGGTAAAGAAAAAAATTGCAACTCCCTCCTAAATACAGATGCAGAAATCCATACCAAGTTTTTAGCAAATAGCATTTAACAACATATAAAAAGAATTATATATCCTGATTAAGTTGGGTTTATTCTAAGGATGTAAGTTTGACTCAATATTCAAAAATCAATCACTATAATTCATCATCTTAACAGAAGAAAATCACATGAGTAAATCAATTAATACATGAAAAACTGCTTCAAAAATTCATAATATTCATACTTAAAAAGACAAATTCAGAAAAAAAAATACAAGGGAATTTCCTCAACCTGATAAAGAGCACCTACCAAAAAATCTTACAACTAACATTATACTTAGTGGTGAAAAGGAAATGTTTTCCCCTTAAAGTCAGAAATAAGGCAAGAATGCTCTTTCTCACAATTCTTAGTCATTATGGTTTTGGAAGATCTAGCCAATGCAAAGCAACAAGGAAATAAAATGTATACAAATCAGAAATAATGAAATAAAAGTGCCTCTATTTGCAGATGACATGATTGTCTTCATAGAAAATCTGAAAGAATTTACCAGAAAAACCCCACCCAAAACAAACACTCATAACAAAAACCAGCTCTTGAAATCAATAAGGGAGTTCAGTGTGGTCATAGGATACAAGATAAACATATAAAAATTGATTATAGCTCAACATACTAGAATGAATATGTGAAGACCAAAATGAAAAATTATAGTACCAGTTGAAAAGATCCCTTTTCCCTAACAAAACACTTAAGCATAAATTTAACAATACATGTAAAGAACTTGCACCATGTTGAAAGACACAAAACAACGGTAAGACATCTTGTGTTCCTGAACTGAAATACTCACAGCATAAAATTATCAATTCTCCCTGAATTGATATAAAATTCAATATAATTTCTATAAAAATTTCAGCAATATTTTTTGCAGCTAAAGACAATTATTCTAAAATCTGTATGGAAAGAAAATGAAGCTAGAGTAGCTAAAACAGTTTTTAAAAATAAAAGTAAACTGGAAGAAATCAGTCTATTCAATTTCTAGGTTTATTACACAGCTACAGGAATCAAGACTGTGTGGTCTTTGTGGAGGTATATATACATAGATTAATGAGACAAAGAGCACAATTACAGAAATGGAGAACAGATTAGTGGTTGCCAGGAGTTAAGGATGGAGTGAGGGTAGAAGGGAAGTGGGTGTGGCTATAAATGCAACTCAAAGGACCTCTGTATCCATGGAAATGTTCTGAATCTTGACTGTTCAATGTCAACATCCTGGTTGTGCTATCATACAATAGTTTTGCAAGATATTTCTATTGGGGGAAAATGGGTAAGGGGATCTTTACATATTAAGGGATCTCTCAATAATTTCACAACTTCTTGTGAATAGAAAATTATCCTCCTAATACAAAGTTCAATGAAACTATGTCATTTAACATCATACTGGAAGCCTTAGCTACAACAACCAAATAGAAATAAAAAGCATCCAAATCAACGAGAAGTTAAACTTTCACTATTTGTAGATGACATGATACTCTATATAGAAAGACTCCACCAAAAAACTGAATTCAGTAAACAAATTCAGCAAAGTCACAGGATAAGAAATCAGTGTGCAAAGTTGCAGAAATCTGGACTATCTTTTCAATAAACGGTGCTGGGAAAACAGGAAAGCAACATGCAAAAGAATGACACTGGCCCACTTTCTTAAACTAGACACAAAGATAAATTCAAAATGGATGAAAGGCCTTAACGTGAAAACATTAAAATCCCAGAGGAGAACACAAGCAATAGCCTCTCTGACATTGTCCACAGTAACTTCTTTCATGTCTCTCAAGGCAAAGGAAACAAAAGCAAAAATAAACTATTAGAACTTCATCAAAATAAAAACTTCTGCACGGAATGAGAAAAGATCAACAAAACGAAAAGACAGCCTACAGAATGGGAGAAGATATTTGCAAATGACATATCTGATAAAGGGTTAGTATCCAAAATACATAAAGAACTTGTAAAACTCAACACTGAAAAGCCAAACAAGCCAATAAAAAAATGGGCAGTATACATGAACAGACATTTTTCCAAAGAAGACATACAGATGGCCAACAGACACATGAAAAAATGCTCAACGTCACTGATCATCAGGGAAATGGAAATCAAAACCACAATGATATATATCTCATACATATCTGAATGGCTAAAATAAAAAACAAGAAACAACAAATGTTGTCGAGGATGTGGAGAGAAAGGAACCCTCATGCACTGTTGGTGGGAATGCAAACTGGTGTAGCCATGGTGGGAAACAGTGTGGAGGTTCCTCAAAAAAAAAAAAAAAAAAAAAAAGAACTATCATATGATCCAGTAATTCCACTATTGGTATTTACGTAAGGAATATGAAAACACTAATTCAAAAAGTTAATATGCACTCCTATGTTAACTGTGGCATTATTTAAAACAAATTACTGATGCAGCTGAACTGTCCATTGATAGATAAATGGATAAAGGACATTATACATGCGTGCATGCGTGTGCACACACACACACACACAGTCATAAAAAGAGTGAAATTTTTCCATTTGCAATGACATGGATGGAGCTAGAGAGTATTATGTTAAGTGAAATAAGTCAGTCAAACAAAGACAGATACCATGCTTTCATTTATATGTCAAAGTTGAGAAACTTAACAGAAGACCATGGGGAAAAGGAAAGAAAAAATAGTCACAAATGCATAGGGAGGACAACTATAAAAGACTCTTAAATACAGAGAACTGAGGGTTGATGGGGTGAGGGGTGGGGAAAATGGGTGATGGGCACGGAGGAGGGCACTTGTTGGGATGAGCACTGGGTGATGTATGTAAGTGATAAATCACAGGAATCTACTCCTGAAGCCAAGAGTATACTATATACACTGTATGTCAGTTAACTTGACAATAAATTAAAAAAAAAAAAAGACACAAAACAAATGAGCAAAGGTGATTTAAAAAAAAAAAGAGGAAGGTAAACCAAGAGACAGACTTTTACCTATGGAAAACAAACTGATGGTTACCAGAGGGTGTTTGGGGGAGCAGAGTTAAAATAGGTGATAAGGATTAGGAGTGCACTTAACTTGTGATGAGCACTAGGTGATGTATGGAAGTGCTGAGTCACTAATACTAATGTGTTAGTCTAATACTAATACTACACTATGTTATGAAACTAAATACTACACTATATGTTAACTAACTGGAATTTAAATAAAAGCTTACAATATAAAAATTCAGGGGTGCCTGGGTGGCTCGGTCAGTCAGGTGTCTGACTTCAGCCCAGGTCATGATTTGGCAGGCTGCATTGGGCTCTGTGCTGACAGCTCAGAGCCCAAGACACTGCTTCAGATTCTGTGTCTCCCTCTCTCTGTCCCTCCCCTGTTCGCACTCTCTCAAAAATAAATAAACATTTAAAAATTAAAAAAAAATTCAGAATGGCTTTAGACAAAATAATAGATAATGGATACTAAAGTGAATTGATTAACTACTTTTTGAGGTCAGTATCTCAACATCCGCCCCTTCCTGTCCATCCTCATTGCAACTGCCCTAGCCTCCACAGCCATCTTCTCTTTTCTAGACAACTATAGTTACCCATATTTCTAGAGCAATGTATAGGGCTTGACACTGCACTACTACTAAAATAAGAAAAATGAAAAAGTAAACCATGGATATGCTGAAGAATCTACAGCCTGAGCTTTAGTGTCAGAATCACTTGGATATACCATCTTATCCACCTATTCCTCTTCCCTTCACTCTAAAATGGGGACCAAAATGCCAAAGTTCTAGAAATGTTCTACTGATTATATGAAATAATGTACATAGCTTTTTCAATTAATAGTAATTACCATTATTATTTCATCACACCTGTACAAAGATATGATAATTATTATTAATTATGAATATAAATTGTGTTGATGATTAGAGAGCCCTGTAAGAGAGATATAATTAGGCACTACCACACATTGATAGGAAAAAGACCAGTTTTTTCTCTGATCTTAAATCTTATTCTGACAACAGGGACTCTAAGTTATTATTCTCTCCCCATCCCATATCTTGTAAACTAGAAATTAAGTCCTTTGTTGATCTGAATTTACGGGAATCAATGCAGCAAAGTGCTGTGAAACACACCACACAGTTTTTATTAAGTCCAATATGGATGCCATGGGGAGAAAAGTTGTTACTAAAGTTTTCAGAAACGCAATGGTATCTTCAAGGTCCATAAATTCCATTTCAAAAATGTGTTCTTAAATTCTCATCCGAATTACCACAAGAGTGTCCTGCCTGTGTTCTCTACCCTCAGGGTCTTATCACTCATCCTCTCCCCTAGGCTGCCCAGAGTGATGAATCTAGAACATATGCTCAAGTCACTCTTTGCTCAAGGATGTTCTGTGGCTTTGAAATACTTATAGTATTAAATTCCATTTGTATTGCCATAAGTGACTGATTGGTCATGACTTCTTGGAGTGTGTATGGTCATGTACTCCAGGGATAGGCTTGAGCTCAGTAGGTCTTTCATTCAGTTTTGATGTCTTCCATGGATGTATGGGCTGGAGAGAATAATAAAAAGTAGATGTATTTCTCATGCTGAGATAAAGTCCAAACTCCTTAGTACATTACTAATAAAAGATATCTCCACAGTTTACCTCCAAGACCATTACCTTTCATCATCACTTCAATATCTCCTTACATTATCCGCAGTGTTCTTCCTGAACTTCACTAATTAGAAAATATCTAACCATTCTTCAAATCTCAGCTTAACAAATATCCTCTGTAGACTTTCACAAGCCATCCGGTGGTGTCCAGACACCACTCATATTCCTGGAAATATTCCTTTGGTTCCCATGTTCACAGAGTACTTTATTATTTATTCTATTATAGATCATTGTTATACATTTGGGCCTGTAAACAAATTCAAACTCTTTGATAAGTACCATGTTGGGGAGCTTTAGCTCAGATAATTGTATATGCTAAAGAAACATTACTGAGTAAAGGGATTCGTAAGAGAATAATAAAAGCCAAATTTCTAATAAACATTCATAGAATGAGTGAGAGAGAAAAGACATGTTTACTCCCACTTTGCTGCATTCTAGTCTTCACATCTATATACCAGCTGGAGAGGTTAAGAGCTCACTGTCTTGGGCCAATTTAGAAACATCACAGATTTATGTCCCTCAAGATGAACATTAGGTGACAAACCAGATGATATAAAATAGGGAAATAATATTGGCATTCCAAAATAATTATTCTGAAGCTATAACTACAATTTACATTTTATATTTTATACTATTCTATACTTTATCCCTTTCTAATATTTCTGAAATAATTGAGACTATTCCAAAAGTAGTTATCCTCTTGGGTGCCTGGCTAGCTTACTCAGAGCATGGGATTCTTATTTTCAGGGCTGTGGGTTCAAACCCCAGGTAGAGATTAAAAAGAATTTTTTTAAAGCTGTTAAAACAGACCAAAACAAAAAAGTAGTTATCCTCTGGCAAAAGTCAGAAGAATCTAGTCATGTCTACATTTGGGATAACTTGACAATTAGGATAATACTGGCAAAACCCATGACCACAAGTCAATCAGTAATGTTCAAATTTATGGCCAAGTTTCTACCAAGCCCATGCAAATGGTATGGTTTACTCAGTATAGTGGAAAACACCAGAATGAGGATCAGAAGACCCGGGCTCTAATTCTTTCTCTGCTATTAGTTGGCTAATAGATTTCTTAGCCCCAGTGATCACATCAATAAAATAATGGGAGTAGCCTAGATTATCGCAAAGATCCCGCCAGCTCTGAAACTTTAAGCACTGTACTTTGGTAGATTGGTAGATTCTTAGTTGAGGGTCTCAATCTGTCTGAGTAACAATTATCCAGAATTAATGTGAACGACAATCATCCCCCAAAACCTTTTTAGAAACCCAAACAGATTCTTCGCTTAGTTGAAGTAATTATTCTTATTGTTAGGACTCTTTATAGATAAAGAACATGTGACAAATTCGTTGTCATTCACCTCTAATATCTATCTGTTTTCTTTTACACCCAGGGTAAATACACTTTAGATAATTACAAATCTTCCCTTTTTGTTCTTCAAATCCTCACAATTACAATAATTCTTCTAGATCTTCTTATTCAGAGTCCTTTTTAAATTCCAATAAATAAATTAAATCAACTGTTTCATCTGGAAGTAGAAAAACAGCACAAAATGGTTTTTACATATGGATTAAATAACACAAATATTTTTATTTGCCAGATCAGTTTCCTTCCTTCTCACTGTCAAGGCAAAAGAAAAAAAAAAAAAAAAGACCAAGAATTTTTCAAAGGACAGCTCTCCCCCAAATGAGGCCTCAGAGAAATGTTCTGTAGGACATTTGAGTACACCAAAACCCAGTTCATGAAAGGCAGGATGGAGATTTTAGTGGTTTTAGTCCTTTACTATCAGTCAGAATTTAAAATGTGTGTCTCATTCAAATAGAAGGGATTAAAGAATACTCATCTAACTGGCAACAGAAAAATACGAGTAAACCAAAACAGCTTCCAATGTAAGATGATAGCATGAAGAGAAAACTCTTAATTGAGTGTTTTCTTTGGTGTAATGTTCAGATGGCAAATGGTTTTCGTGGATAGTCTCACATATAGGTCATTGCTTCCTTTAATTAGTAACTTTTGTTAAACATAAAAAAGTTTCAAGTTATTTTTAAAACTGATTACAACTGCCTAGTCCATTAACAAATTGTCAGATTAACACTGGCTACACTGTACTGCCCATCTTTAAAGGTTACTCGATTCGTTTTCATAGATTTTAATTAACTTTTCTTTTCCCATTAGGGTTGATCATGAAACAGTGACAGAGTCATTTTGTCTTTTATTTTCTTCTGGATCTATAGCATTTTGATTGAAAAATGGGACCAGAAAATGTAGAAGATGTGGATGGTGGTGACCTGTAGATATATTTAAAGAATCCGGGCTCTGTGAACTCGACCAGCACACTGACTGAATCAATTTCATATTGCCACCATACTTCTGGTAGTCTCTTTAAAACCCTAATTTCGATCAGCAGCTGCTCTTATTTGCATTAGCTGGAAACTGTACATATAATCATAACTGACAGGCTAGAGGAAGTTTAGGCTTATAAGACAGAGAAAGGAAAGGAAAATGCTCATTGTTTAGATTCCCTAGAGTAGAAACTGTGATCTTTGGGAAACAGAATGTCCTATACTTGCAATCTAATCCAAAGGGCTTAGGCAAGTATACAAGTTTGTAATAAACTCAAACCTTCTACTCTCAAACAATGATCTCTTTTCCCAGAACTTTCATATGTGAATATATGTGGCTCTCGGACACCATGTTATTATATATTTATGTGCATGTGTGTAACACACATACATTACACATACACATGTGTATATGTACATGTGTGTGTATACATATACATGATCTCTGTTCAAATGCCGTGTTATCAGAAAGGACTTTGCTGATCTAAAAAGATCTAAAACACTACTTACACTCTTTTCTTTTACCTTTACTCCCTACACTCTTACCTTATTTTAATACTGATAGACATATTTGTCAATATCAAAGGCTATATCTAAATACAAACAGATATAGTTCATTTTCAAAATAACTAAGGAAAATAACTATATCCTAAGAAAAGATTGAAATTGCATAATAAATATGGCTAGTGTCAGGGTAACCAAAATAACAGAAAACTAGGAAAGAGGAGGAGGAAGAAGTTAGAGAAACAATAGCAAAAGACGCATGGGAAGGACTGCGATTCCTATAGCATTTCCCTCTTCTAAAGTATATCTCATTTTTAAGTCCTGTCCTCACATATGCAACCCTAACCCTTCCTTCCACACTCCCACCGGCTCCCTCTGTGCTCTATTAAAGCTCTCCTTCCTGCGGTCTCAGTTCCAGTCCTACTTGCTTCTCTATGCCATTAGTTCCACCTCAGGGTCTTCGTCGAGACCGATCCTTCTGCCTGGAACAAACTTTCCATTCAATCCTTCACTTTATTTAGGTCTCTGCTCATATTGGAAAGGACTTCCCTGATCTAAAAGGACCTAAAACAGTACACACATCTGTCCCTTTCAACTCATACCGCTTTGATTTCTTCTTAGTCCTTTGTGACATACAGAATATTACCTTTGTATCTTTTAACTGTTTACGATCTTTTCCCCTTCACCTTCCACAAGAATATAAGCATCATGACAACATGGATTTTGTTTGTCCAGGTCACTAGGTATCTCGGGCATCTAGAGCAGTGCCAGGCACAAAGAGGGTACTCAGTACATACTGGCTGAACTAATGACTCTAATTCCAGGCTTCCTACTAATGTAAAATTGAACTTTATACAACAGAAATTACATCTCATTTCACATTTTCGTTTTCCTCCAACACCAACCTAATGCTGCTCAAAATACCTTAATCAATTCCCGATGCTTTCAGACTATAATCTACATTCCCTTTAAGAGCTCTGTTTAATTTCCTGGGCTTAATTTTCACCATCTCTTTTCATATTCTAAATTCTAATCATATTATACTCTTTGCTGATCTACAATGTAGCATGCTCCCTTCAACTTCTATGTCCAAGTTTGTGCTGTATCTACCTCATTTACCCTGGTTAGCTCTTACTTGTCCATCTGGGGTTGGTTTTCCTTTGTAACTGTCTCATAGTCACTATCCTGTGCTTGGCTTTAACATACCACTTTCACATTATTTTGAAAAATGATCAGTGGTCTCCTTATTTATCTGCCCTGCCTCCCTCATTGCATCAGGGCTCTTTGGGGACTGTAAAGTGTCTCCGTGCACTTATTCAACATAGAACCTGGAACCCAGTCAACACTTAATGAATATCGACTAATGAGTATATATTATAAATTTGTATCAAAAACTAGAGTATTCTGGTTTCTGAGACTTGAGAGCTTGCTGAACCATGACCTGAGGATATTGGAGACATACGATGATACTGCAAAAACTAAGATCACAAATTTCCACATTACTGCCTTCATTTTCAATAAAATACATAATCAAATACTTGTTATATGTAATGTCAAATATACAGCGGAGATATTTTAAACTTAGTAAAGCATTTGGATAAGTAAATATTATGTAATTGGGAAGGGCTTAGCATGAGTCATTTTTTTTTTCGAAATGTAACCCTGGTTAATATTTCAAGATTGGCCTATAAATGGAATCTCCTTGCCTGTAGCTGACTTTAAACCTTTTAAAACCAAAACATTAAATCATGTACCTTGAACTTTATAGCATAAATAATACAAATCCGTTTAAGATGTGAACCTAGAGATTCCACTATGATACTACCCCTCAGCCATCCCCTTCTCCCATCAGTAGGGTGAGCATTTGGGTGTCCATTTTCCAACATGGTGATGGATTTGCACTTTGCTTCATCAGGTCTCCCCTGGGCCAGGAACGCATTTTAGACATAATTATGGGAGCAGTCTGTGGCAGTGGAAAACCAAAGTTAACTGAACCACATGGAAATAAAACCCATGTCATTGGTGTCATTACCAGTACACTCTGACCAACAGAGTTAACCTCAATGTAAATACCAGGCAAAAATAGCACAACACTCCATCCTTTGGAGAAATCAGTCCCTCTGGAAAGAATGCAATAAGAAGGAAACACCTGGACTCATATTTTTTGGACCAAAAGAGCACATAATTATTGACTTTTAAAAAGTTTATACATGTATGTAAAACAAGTAAAAGAGTTGGGAAAAGTTTACAGTGAAGAGTAAGTTTCATGATCTACATAAGGAAAAAAGGATTGAAGAAGGAATTAGTGAAGGTAAAATAAAAACTTTTATTTTTTTATTCTTAAATAATATAACAGATAACAGTTCAAAATAATCATAGCAACAATGTAGTATGCATGCTTATGCATGTACGTACGTGTATATGTATACACATGCACATATCACTATGCTTATAAATGCTTACATATAAGTGACACGAATGACAAGAATGATATAAGAGATGAAAAGGAGGAAATGAGGATAATTTTGTAATTTAAACCTTATACTGGTACTTATACTACCAGTGAAGTGGTACAGTGTTATTTGAAAGGAGACTAGTATTAGTTGTGAATATATATTACAAACTCTAGGGTGAGCACTACATAAAAGAAAATATATATGTATGTAACTAATATGCTAAGAAAGAGAGAAAATGGAATCATATAAATACTGAAACCAAAAAAAGGGAGAAAAAGAGTGGAAGAAAAAATAGGAGCAAAGAACAGGAGCAACAAATAGAAAACAATAACAAATATGGTAGATATTAACCCAATTATGTCAAAATCACTTTGAATGTCAATGGTCTAAATGCACAGAGAGATTTTTAGAGTACATTAAAAAACTAGTGGTCCAACTATATGTTATTTACAAAGAATCCACTTTAAATATAAAGGCATATATAGATTACAAGTAGATGGATGGAGAAAAATAAACCATGCTACCAGTAATTAAAAGACCCAGGAACAGCTATATTAATTTCTGACAGAGCAGACTTCAAAGCAAGGAAAGTAATTAGGAATAAAAAAGGGCATTATATAACGATGATGAGATCAATTTTCCAAGAAGACACAGCAATCATTAACATGTATGTACATAACAGCAGAGCATCAAACTACATGAGGCAAAACTGTAGAACTACAAAGATAAATAGACGCATCCACTACAACAGCTAGAGATGTCAAAAATGGACAGATTCAGTGGTGTTGAATTCAACACCATCAATGAACTGGATATAATTGACCTCAATAGACTACTTCATCCAATGACAGCAGAACACATAATCTTCTCGAGCTCACATAGAACACTCACCAAGATGGACCACTTTCTGGGCCATAAGTGATATCTAAACAAATTTAGAAGCATAGAACACACAATGTCTGTCCTCAGACCACAATGGGAATTAAACAAGAAATCAATAATAGACAGCTAACTTAAAAATTCCTAACATGTGGATATAAAACAACACACTTCTAAAAAGCACACAGGTCAAAGGAGAAATATCAAGAGAAATTAAGAAATACTTTGAACTAAGTAAAAATAACAATAACACTTACCAAAATTTTCTGGGATGCTGTGAAAGCACTGCGTAAAGAGTAATTTATGGTATTGAATGCATATATTAGCAAAGAAGGAGAATCAAAAAATCAGTAATCTAACTTTCTGCCTTAGGAAACTAGACAAAGAGAAGCAAATTAAATCCAAAGTAAGCATAAGAAAAGAAATAATAAGGAACAGAGTAGAGATCAATGAAATTGAAAACAGGGAATCAATGAGAAAAAAAAAATCAATGAAGCCAAAAGCTGGTTCTCAATAAAGATCAATAAAATTGAAAAGCCTCTAGATAGGCTAAGAAAAAAAGACAGGGCACAAATTACTAATATTGGAAATTAAAGAGGAGGCATCATTATTTCCATCACTTTTATCCCATAGAAATAAACAGAATAAAGAAGTACCATATATAGCTCTATGCCCACAAATTTGAGAACCTATAGGTGAAACAGACCAATGCCTTAAAAGAGACAATCTGCCAAACTCACACAAGTATATATAATATAACTAAGTTTTGGTCTTTAAAAGGAATTCAATCAGTAATTAAAGCCCTCCACCCCCAAAACATAAAGCATCATGCCCAAATGAGTTCACAGGTGAATGTAATTATAAAGAAGAAATTATATCAACTTTCTACAATCCCTTTCAGAGGATAAAAGCAGAGGGAGTTCTTCCTAACTCATGTGACCAGAAAATTCTAATACTGGATGTAGCAAATAATTACAAGAAAACTACAGAGCAGTATCTCTTATGACCATAGATGGTAAAACTTCCAGCAAAATAGTCAGAAAATAAATCCAATAATGGATAAAAAGAATCTTACACCACAACCAAGTGAGATTCATACCAGATATGTATGGCTGGTTTAACATTTAAAAATCAACTAATGTACGCCATCACATCAGCAGATTAAAAAAGAAAAACTGCATGATTACATCAATAGACAACAAATAGCACTTGACAAAATCTAATACCTATTCATGAAAAACAGGTGTAGAGAGGAGTTTTCTCAACTTGATACAAAAAATTTATAGCTAATGTCATCCTTAATGGTGAGAAACTTGAAACTTTCCCACTTAGGATGTCTCCTCTCAGCATTCCTTTTTTTTTTTTTTTAATGTTTATTTATTTTGAGAGAGATGGAGAGAGCAAGTTAGCACGCAGCAGGGAGAGGCAGAAAGAGGAGAGAAAGAATCTCAAGCAGGTTCCACACTGTTAGCTCAGAGCCCACATGGGGCTCAATCCCACCAAATGTGAGATCATGACTTGAGCTGAAATCAAGAGTTGGACATTTAACTGACTGAGCCACCCAGGCACCATCACCATTCCTTTTCTATATTATTAAAAAAAATGTTTTTTAATGTTTTTTAATTTTTTTTTTGAGAGATAGAGAGAGACAGCATGAGCAGGGGAGGGTCAGAGAGAGGGAGATACAGAATCTGAAGCAGGCTCCAGGCTCTGAGCTAGTCGTCAGCACGTGGGGCTCAAACCCACAAACTATGAGATCATGACCTGAGCCAAACTGAACACTTAACTGACTGAGCCACCCAAGCGCCCCTTCTAATATCCTTTTGGATCTTTGCTAATGTAAGCAGACATGAAAAAGAAAAGTTATGCAGATTGGGAAAGAGCTAAAAAAAAAACTTGTCTTTATTAATAGATGACAAGACCATATACGTAGAAAATCTGAAAGAATACACATAAAAAACAAAAAAATATACCTCCTAAAACTAACTAAAGGCAAGGTTACAGGATACGAGGTTATTATACAAAGGTCAACTACTTTCTTACATACCATCAGTGAACAAGTGGAATTTGAAATTTAAAACTTAATACTATTTTCTTAGTATCCCCAAAATGAAATACTAAGGTATAAACTTAATGAAAGACATAGAAGATCAATTTGAGGAAAATGACAAAACTCTGATGAACAAAATAAAAAAAAAACTAGATCAATGGAGAAATATTCCATGTTCACATTCCATATTCCAATAGAGAGACTCAAATCGTCAAGATGTCACTTCTTCCTAACTTGATCTATAATTCAGAGAAATCCCAATTAAACCCCAGCAATAGGATTTATTTTAATGGACACTGACAAACTGACTCAAAAATTTCTATGAAGAAGCAAAAGATCCAGAACAGTCAGCACAATATTGAAGGAGAACAAAGTGGGAAGACTGATGCTGTCTGATTTCAAGACTTACTATAAAGCTACAGTAATCAGGACAGTGTGGTATTGGTACAAGATTAGATCAATAAAATATTAAGCTGAGAAATAACCCACATACATATAGTCCACTCATCTATGACAAAGGAGAAAGACAATAAAATGGAGCAAAGTTTCTTCAGCAAACAGCACTTCAACAACTGGACTTTCATATGCAAAAACAGTATATCTGAACACAGACCTAGCATCCTTCACAAAAGTTAACGCAAAATGGGTCACAGACCTACATGTAAAATAAAACACTATAAAATTCCTAGAAGATAACATATAGGAGAAAATCTAGATGACCTTGGGTACAATGATTTTTCTTTTTAGATACAATACCAAAGATATAACTCATGAAATTAATAATTGATAAGATGGACTTTATTAAGATTCAAAACTTCTTCTCTGTGACAGACAACATCAAGAGAATCAGAAGACAAGCCACAGACCGGGAGAAAATATCTGCAAAAGATATATGACAGAGGACTGTTACATGAAATAATGCAAAGAATTCTTAAAACTCCCAATGAGAAAGCAAATTCAGAAATGGGCCAAAGACCTTAAAAGACATCTCACCAGAGAAGATATAGAACATACGGAAAGATATCCTGTATAATATGCCATCAAGGAAATACAAATAAAAACAATGCTATGATATTCCAATGCACATCTACTGGAACAGCCAAAATCTGGAACACGGACAACAGCAAATGCTGGCAAGGATGTGGAGCAGTAGGAATGGTACTGAATTGCCGGTGGGAATCCAAAATGGTACAGCAGCTTTTGATGACAGTTGGGCAGTTTCTTACAAAACTACACAACCTCTTACCATATAGTTCAACAACAGCACTCTGTGGTATTGACCCCCCAAAAGTTGAAAACTTATGTCCACATAAAAAAATAAACATAGATGTTTATAATAGAATGTTTGACAATAATTCATTATTGTCAAAACGTGGAAACAAGCAAGATGCTCTTCAGTAGGTAAATGGATCAACTGTTGTACATCCAGACAATGAAATATTACTCAGCACTAAAAAGAAAAGTGCTATCAAGACAGAACGACATAGGAGAACTGTAAGTGCGTATTACAAAAGTAAAAAAAAAAAAAAGGCCGATCTGAAAAGATTATATAATGCATGATTTGGACTGATATTCTGGAAATGGTAAAACTATGGAGGCTGTGAAAAGATCAATGGTGCCGGCAGATTGGGGGTGGGGAGGAAAAAAAAGGCAGAACACAGAGGATTTTTAGAGCGCTGAAAATACTCTGTATGGTATTGTAGTAATTGATACATGTTATCATACATTTGTCCCAACTCACAGAATGCACAATACCAAGGGTGAACCCTAATATCAACTATGGACTTTGGGTGATTATGAGGTGTCAGTGTAGGTTCATCAAATGTGACAAATGTACCACTCCGGTAAGGGAGGCTTGCGTGGGGGCAAGAGGAATACAGGAAATCTCTGTACCTTCCTACCAATTTTCCTATGAATTGAAACTGCCCCACGGGGCTCCTGAGTGCTTAGTCAGTTAAGCATCCAGCTTTGGCTCAGGTCATGATCTCACGGTTCGTGGGTTCGAGCCCTGCGTCAGGCTCTGCGCTGACAGTTAGCTCAGAGCCTGGAGCCTGCTTCAGATTCTGTGTCTCCCTCTCTCTCTCTGACCCTACCCAGCTCGCACTGTCTCTCTCTGTCTCTCAAAAATAAATAAGAAACAGGGGTGCCTGGGTGGCTCAGTCGGTTAAGTCTCCAACTTCGGCTCAGGTCAGATCTCACGTTCGTGGGTTCGAGCCCCGCGTCAGGCTCTGTGCTGACAGCTAGCTCAGAGCCTGGAGCCTGCTTCTGGTTCTGTGTCTCCTTCTCTCTCTGCTCCTCCCCCTTTCATGCTCTGTCTCTCTGTTTCAAAAATAAATAAAACGTTAAAAAAAATTAAAAAAAAAAAATAAATAAAAAACATAATTAAAAAGAAACTGCCCTAACATATTTTCAAAAGTAACCTACATCCTCCAATACTCATATACTGACTCCTCATCTCTTAGGTAACCACAAGTCAACTTCTATTACCACTTTCTAAATTTCATTTCCAGTTCATTGTATTTGCATGTTCCTATGTGATCTGTGTGTATGTGCACAGTCCTCTCCCTTTGTTTTTTAACAAATGTTGCAAATATATATGTATACTTTTTAAATGTGTTTTTTTTTTAATATGTAAATCTTTGATCTACTTGGGATTCATTTTGTTGAAAGAAGTGTGATATGGGTCATACTGTATCTTTTTTTTTCCTTAAAGATAAATGGCTAGTTGACTTAAAACTATTTACAAAATTACCAAAATTTTACCTACTTGCTTGAAATAAAATCTTACTGGGAACTAAACTCTGTATATATTTGAGCATATATCCAGGAATACTACTGTTCTTATAATCTGTTGGCATGGTTACTTGCTACTATCATTAATTTAATGTTGCTTTACGTTTTAATAACTCAGAAGAGGTATAAGAATCTAACAAGGAATTATGCGGTAGGTGACATCAAATGGTAGATACGGCATGATGTTATGAATACTATAAACTATCATTCATGAGGAACTTTAATCAATCCTGAATCTCTGTACTTGGTTTAACAATCAAGTAAAAAGTATAAACACATTATTGCTATATGTATGGGAAAGCACATATTTTCATTCATTCCTGATGGGACTATAAATTGGTATAACACTATGGGAAGAAGTTATACAAATACTACCAAAATGATCAATCCCATACCCTCTGACTTAATAATTCTACTTCTGGAACTTTATTCAACATCTATACTTTTAGTTGTGCAAATCACACACACACACACATTAACTGTAGTGTTACAGCAAAAGCTGAGACTGTATTAAATTCATACAGGTAGGGAAACTTGTAAAAGAAGCATAGTATATTCACACAGGGTAATTTCTACACAGTTGCTAAGAAGAATGAAGAGGCTCGCCATACATTAGTACAGAAAGATCTTCAAAGCACACTCAGTGAAAAGCATGATGTTAACCAACATGTAGTGTGTCGGGTAAGTAAAAATAGAAAAATAATATATATTTTATTTGCTTATATATTCATAAGTTATTCTTGGCAGAATACATAACAAAACAGAGTGTGCAAATGTGTGGCAAAGAAACAGAACTAATGGTAAAATTTTTTTAAAAATCTTCTAATGTATCATTTTAGTTTTAAACCTTGGAATCAATGGTATTGAAAACCTATTATGTTATAAGAATCCTATGGAATTTTCACTTTTGTTATTAAATTTATTCACTTGATCTTTATTAACTATTAAAAGACTAAAGAAAAGATATTAACAACTTTACATTGCCATGCATTATTAAGGGGGGAGAAAGAGAGAACTAGAGGCCAGCATGAAGCCACCAAAAAAAAAGTGATTAATTTTTAGCTAAAGTAAATTAGTTTGGAATGAGAAAGAAAGTCCATTATAAACTGTAAGTCAACAGTGAAATCTGGTGAAAACTCCCTCAATAAAATATATGGATAATTCAATTTAATACTACTGTCATAGCATCTTAGATTATGGCTCTTTTAAAGTATAAACATTTTAATATAAGAAAAATCAGTAAACACTGCTCTTAAAAAATTGAGATATTAAAGTACCTGCTATGGGGTGCCTGGTGGCTCACTCTTAAGTGTGTGACTCTTGGTTTTGGCTCAGGTCATGATCCCTCAGTTTGTAGGATCAAGCCGGTGCTGTCAACGCAGAGCCTGCATGGAATATTCTCTCTCTCTCTCTCTCCCCCTGTATGTCCCTCCCCTGCTAATTCTCTCTCTTTCCCTCTCAAAATATATAAACATTAAAAAAAAAAAAAAGTAACTGCTAGCATGATAATAGCTATGATGTTGCTGTTTTATGTGGTATAAGCCACAAAAGTGTAGTCTGAGTTTTAACTATTCTGAAACAATAATAATAATTTCTTGTCCCATATGCTTGATGGGTTTCACAGTTGTTTTATTGGATTTGATAAAGTTATGATAAAATCATCTCAAAAATCTCAAGATGACTTGGTAAAAGAAGATTAAACAAAGACAATATAGAGTTCTGCAGACATATACAGTGAAAGAATTGAAAAGGAAGAATGTAAAATTCTAATAGGAACAGCAGAGTAGAATAATCATATTAATTTGATCAATGTACTTCTCTTGCTATGTACAACCCCCTGGGTGATTACCACATTAGATCTTACTAGATCAGAACATTATGATTCTCAGCTACTTAAAGAGTACCATGAATTTTCATCTGAGATATAACCAGAATTTCCATTTCAAAAATATCAAAGGATAATTATGTTCTTTGAGTCTGTGAATTACTTAATAATACTCTATCTTGAAAACTGAAAGCAAAATGGTATATCAAAACACTAGTAATCAAAACTAGCCTGAAGAAGAAAAATGGACCTAGTAAAAGTTAGATACCTGAATAATAATCGTGAATATAAAATAACACAGCCAGAGTAACTGTTGACAATGTTCAATTCAACTGAAATCAGGAAAGCTTAATAGATTCAATTACATTTGAGAGTAATTTCTAAAATCCCTAAATGTCAGAGAAACTAGAAATGATGTTCTTAAATAAAAATAGCCGCTAGGCAATGCTGGCTGTGATCTTATAGTTATGTGCAGCACAAACTACATAGAACAGACATATACATAGAATAACTGTAGTTTGCTTCCAAAACTATTCCAAAACAAAAGAAAGCATTTAAAAAAATATTTTCTAAAATCATTATCCAAAAGGCCCTTTACAAGAGATGATGTCCTGTTCTCTATGCATGTGTGGGTATGTGTATGTATGTCATGCATAACATAGTTCTAAACAGTTTCATTACATTTTGATTACTATGAATTAAAATAGCATAGGTACCCAGGGAGAGGACCAGAAGAAAACCCTGGGTAGAAGACAGCAAAAGAACCTTTCAGGAAACAGAGTTCTTTGTAACAAACTGAGATATGTGCAAATGCCAAGTGTGCCTCTTTTTCATCCTCATGAGCACAAAGGAAATCATTTAATTATTTACATAACAGGCTAATCTCACTTAAGAAAAAGTGATTACAGGGGCGCCTGGGTGGTTCTGTCAGTTAAGCATCCGGCTTCAGCTCAGGTAATGATCTCATGGTCTGTGGGTTCAAGCCTGGCGTGGGGCTCTGTGCTGACAGCTAGCTCGGAGCCTGGAGCCTGCTTTGGATTCTGGGTCTCCCTCTCTCTCTGACCTTCCCCTGCTCGTGCTGTCTCTGTCTCTCAAAAATAAATAAAAAACATAAAAAAATTTTAAAAAGTGATTACAGAAAATACTTTATACATAACTTTCCATAATAAAATGATCTTTTTCATATTTAACCAGATAGGGTTTCTACATAACAGGGGGAAAGAGTTATAGATAAAGGGAAAGAGATATAAGAAACACAAAAGATGAAGAAAATGGGAAGAAAAAAATGGTTAAAAAGGATAAAAAATGAACAACAAAATGACTTGCTCAGAAATAATGTGGTTTATTTTATTCTATATAATTCTATTACTATTACATAACTTCCATATAATGCCGAAGCCCGTGGACATTTCCAGTCCTATTTTATTTACTTGGGGTCTTTGTAGCATTGGACTGTCCTAACCATATTCCCATCCCGGAGACTCACCCTCTCCTTGGCTCATGGGACATGGGTCTCCAGACACCCTTCCTAATTCTTTTGTCACTCACTCTCACTAGCTTTTGAGAATTCCCCTTCTCACGGTTACACCTTAGTTGTTACTATTTAATTGTTCTATCCTTCAGTCCCTCAGGTTAATATCCGGGGTC
Organism: Helogale parvula; assembly: GCA_004023845.1. Lineage (NCBI taxonomy): Eukaryota > Metazoa > Chordata > Mammalia > Carnivora > Herpestidae > Helogale > Helogale parvula. The sequence continues at coordinate 64,994 of PJEM01009655.1, forward strand.
TCTGCAGATCTGGTTCAACAATGTGAGTAGCCTAATTTCACCTCCCATGACCCACCTCCAACCATCCATGCAGGCTGCTCCATGTCTTCTGAATGCCTCCCTTTGCATGGTAACTACGATCTAACCCTTACAACTCTGGTATCGTGTCATCTCTTCTAAGAATTTTCTCATAAATTCCTAGTATGAGATGACTTTTCTCTGTGCTTCCACAGACATCTACTCATGTAATAGCATGCATCACAGCTTAAAACCCACTAATTTACGTGTTTGCTTTCGTAGTAGACAATACATTCCTTGATGTCAGGCCACAGCCATTTTTTTTTTTTTTTGGTAACTTTTTTCCTAAGAAGTATAAAATGCACATAGAAAAGGCTATCAAAAGGTACAAGGAATTATCACCAAGTATATACCTGTTGTAACCAGTCCTAGAAAGGTGATATATTTTATTGAATTTGTATCCTCGGGGATTAGTGTATAATAAATAGTAATAAAGGGCATTAACCAGGTTTGGAGTATATTAATCACAGCCAGAAATCATTCCTGTGTTATAATCCAAAAGTCAGATTTTAGATACAAAGATCAAATATCACTTATTAACGGGGAACCTCTCTAGTCACATAAACTAGCAGTAGCATAGAGCTGAAATTTGCAATTCAGAAAATATGAAGTTAAACAATCACCTTGCCAGGAACCCAAAAATACAGAGAGCTTGGCATCAAAATCCAGGGGAAGATCAGGGTCCACCAAATATTACTTTTGTCGACACATGATTTTCTGGGAGAGCCAGTTACGCGGACAGCCACAGAAGACCTCGGAGAGTAAAACCCAGAGATACACAATCAGCCGCAGCAGCTGAACTACTTGGCCTCTTAGCACTGAACATGTCGAAGAACTGATGGAGACGGATCGGCTGCCCACCTGCCCCAGGGTGAGTGGATGCGGGAAAGGAGGCCAGGAGAAATGCTGTAGGGGCACACAAGCACAACCCCACAAGTCAACTGCTCAAAAGTGACAGTGGCAGGGGGGGCCCAGTGGTATACAGGACTGAGAGACAGTGTCTCAACTTATGTAAGAACAGTCTGCAGCCTGGGAGGCACTACAGCACAAGCTTAAGTTCAGGAAGGCTACACAGTTGACCTTTGAACAAGACAAGGGTTAGGGCGCTGACCCCTGAACAGTCCGAACCCCACACAGTCCTTCTGACTCCACCAAAACATAACATCTGCTGTTTATAAACAGCTGATTAACTTATGTTATGTATGTTATATGTATTATGCACTGCATTCTTATACTAGACTAAGCTAGATAAGAGAAAATATTAAGAAAATCATCAGGAAGAGAAAATATCTATATAGTATGGTACTGATAAAAAAAAAAACACAAACCCATGTATACTTGGGCCCATGTTGTTCAAGGGTCAACTGTATCCGCACTCGCAGCAAATGCTATAGCCAAACGGGACAAACTACAGATGTGCTTCATGTAGAATGGGTCTCCTGTGGCCCATTCAATTTTACTCCTGCTGATGAGAATGGTGTGACTACCAGACTGAAATAATTATTTAACACAACTAAAAAATCTGCATTGATTTCAGTATTACATTTTTACTTTCCTGGTAGTTCATTCAGTGAGAGCTATAATCTGAAGGAAAAATTCTTAATAGACTCATCACAGCGACAATGACAGTAAGAAGAGCTAAAATTTATGAGTACTTACTGTGCTCCAGACACTGCACTGAAGGTGTTCATGCCTTTGCTCACTTAATCCTCATCCAATCATGGAGAGACTACTATTTCCCCCATTTCACAAAGGAGAAAACAGGCTGGGAGGAAAATCCCCTTCATGACTGGGAATTAGCAAGGCTGGCCCTCTAATCCAAGATGGACTTAACAATTTGCACTTTTCTCTGTTACGCTAAATTATCCAAATTCAAACAACTACTTTCTGTGATATAAGTATTTTAACAATCAAGCGTTTGCCTTTCAGTCATGACAGCTTCTAATGAATTTCTTAAGAAGCAAAGAGCAGGAGGGTCATGTAAGAAGCCCAAGGTTACTTTAGTTCTCCCCACATCAGTTACAAATGTTTCAAATTCACAGGGCTACACATCACAAAGTACTATGTGGACTCTCACTAGGGAAGGAGTGGCAAAGTAAGTCTGAAACATTAAGACTTCACTGTCTGGTGTTTAGAAAACTAGATTATTATGAACTACTGGTACTGAATTAAAATATCAGAGCTACAAAAACATTTAGAGATGATGTTGTTTAAAAACAAACAGGTAAAGGGCGTCTGGGTTGCTTAACCGGTTAAGTGTCTGACTTTTTGGCTCCCGTCATGATCTCACAGGTTCCCCTGAGTTCGAGCCCTGCATCAGGTTCTCTGTTATCGGCGGTCAGCACAGAGCCCACTTCGGATCCTCTGTCCCCCTCTTTCTCTGCACCTCCCTAGTGCTCTCTCTCAACAAACAAACAAACAAACATTGAGAAAAACAAAAAAGAGAAAACTGAAACCCAGGAAGAACAGGACGGAGTTAATGGCCCTACTGCCTAGTCAGATATGAAAGAGCACTTTGTTTTAGATTACTTAGTTCAATGATTCTTTCTGTTAATCACAGGGCCCCACTGGAAATTACTGTGTCCTCTAAACAAAACTTACTGTGGCTGGGCCGGCAACTTTGCAGTCAATAAACTATCTTATAATGACCAAAGGACACATTTTGAACGAAGTAAGCCAGCTCACTTACCATATGGAGGATGCTTTGGCAGGAAATAGAGAGGTTCAAGTTCAACTCAGATTCACTGGGGCAAAATACTTAACGTGAATACCATCTCTTAAAAGCCATAAAAGGGTGGGGTGACTGCTAATAACTACTTGTAGGATTGTTGTAAAAATTAAATAGAAATGGGGGAAAGCGCTTAGTGTGACACAGAAGCCACGTTTGATCAAAATGCTGTTTTTCTTTTTAATTTTTTTTGTTTTTTATTTGAGAGACAGCACAAGCAGGGGAGGGTCAGAGAGAGGGAGACACGGAATCTGAAACAGTCTCCAGGCTCCGAGGTAGCTGTTAGCACAGAGCCTGACATGGGACTAGAACCCATGAACCATGAGATCATGACCTGAGCTGAAGCCGGGCGCTTAACTGATTGAGCCACCCAGGTGCCCCTAAAATGCTATTTTTCTTGCCTAAAATGAAGCATCGTATATTGGTTAAAGCCTCAGCATTGCAGTTGGGCTGTATGGGTTCAAATCCCACTTTAGTTAACAGCTATGTGATTTGGGCCACATACCTATACTCTACAGGCTTTAGCTTTCTCAGCTATAAAATGGGAGTGGACTATTTCTAAGGATTTAATTAGATAACACATGTAAAGCACTTAGCTTATTATATCCTAAGCCAAACGCTCTCGAGAAAAATGATCTTGATTCCATTTTGTAATATACAAGAATTCTGAGTATTCAACACTCCTAAAAGATACTCTGCCAATACCTTTGCTTCAACTTTTATTCCCGTATCTTTTTTTTTCTTTTCTTTTAGTGAAGATTTAAAGAACCTATGATCATCAGGTAATTACATAAGGAAAACTGAGGTCCACAGATCTATTCCCAGTATCCAAATTTAAAACAAATCACAATGGGTACTCACTATTCAAGATAACAGCAGGAGAGAACATGAACAACTGAGCTAGGTCTTCTGGCAACAAGGTGACTCTAGCTATGCTAGGGTCTTCTAACTGTACACATCTCAAAATTCTGAATAAAATACACAGTTGAGTTCATAAGAAAAAAAAAGAGAGAGAGACGTCCCTGCATGCGCGGAGAGTAAAATGACAACCTGAGACGGGCCAACAAGTCTTTGCAACAGACCCTGAGGAGGGGACAGGTCTGAGGGGAGGTCTGCCAGACCCACAGATAGGTGCTTACAGCTAGAGCCTTAGATTTTAGTGCCCACGAGCTGGCAGGAAACAAGATCTTGAGCCCTGCCTACATGAGGAAGCAAGCTGGAACAGGGATTCTTGCACGAAGTTGGACTCCTTCTCTAAGGCTATACTTCCCAAACTTACGCATTCGTAATGATCACTTAGAGGGCTGATTAAACCTGGATCTCTCAATGGACTTTCAAAGAGTCTGACTCAGCAGGTCTGGGGTTCTGCGTCTCTCACAAGCTCCGAGGTAATACCGATGCTGCCAGTCCACTGACCAGACTCTGAAGAACTCTGCCCTAAGGGCTGCACCACAGGTGAAAATCCTTAAAATGATCCTTCATGACCCAGAGCGAGGATAAGAAAGCTTATCTCTGACCAGGGCTCCTATGTTTGTATACAACCTTGGAATAAAAATGTATACTGTTTGTATACAGATTTAGAGTAAAAACGTATACTACCCACACAATATGAGAGCTGCATGTAAGAAATTAACATTTTCAAGTTGGTCTTCCGGGGGGGGGGGGGGGATTCCTCTGAGACATATGAGGAAGTCAACATAAGACTGCTGTGTAGGAAAACTTTCACAAGCCAGATTATGTAAAATTCCCATTTAGATAACTTACAAGCAGTAATTACAGAGCACACAAGGAAATGTGTCTACCAAAATAAAAACAACCCAAAATACCAGAAGATTGACACCCCCGCAATTTAAGGTAACAGAATAGAAAAAACCTATAAGTTTCCAATTATTTTAAGACACAAAGAGGAATAGAAAACATAAA
>PJEM01009656.1:0-69593 GCA_004023845.1 Helogale parvula
ATGCATCTGCATTTGGGGCTAAAATACACAGAAACTCAAACAGCCCCTGCGAGGGGAAAGGCCATGTACTTCTAGAAAAATGCCCAGCCCTCAGTGCCCCGTGCAGTGTTAATGATGACCTTCATTGGCTTGGGACACATGCCCTCCTCATGTCAGTAAGACTGGATTATATCTGCCTGCTGCTCACAGAACTCCATGTACAGGATGAGCATGAAATAGTGGGCATTTGAGCATGATAAGTTAGACACTGAGGAAAAATGTTTTCTGGGATAATAGCTGCCTAGAAGCAGAAAGCTGTCATCAGTGTTTAATAAATCACTGTTAATGAGCATCTTGTGTTTCCACCGTTTTTGCTTTTCATCTTACGGGCCAGTGACTCACACCTGGAAAGGTTCACCTCCCTTGCTCCCTTGTTCCCCTCCCTTGGGACTCAGCCCATGTGGTAGGGATCAGATACGGGGGATGGGAGGGCAGAGATCAGCCAGTCCCAGTGCCTGCCTTCAAGGAGTTTTTCCATCCTTGCCAGTCTTCCTGCCCCTTTCCCCACCATTACTGAGGTCTTCCTTCTCCACAGTGAAGAGCCTGACTTATGCAAAATCAAACTCGTACAACCTAAAATATTAATAAAATCTTTCTGTGAATTATTGAAATGAGTCCAGCCCCACTCCATCAACAATTTATCCAGAGTTTCTCCTAATTTTAAAACTCCTTCTTCAAGTGAGTGAATTGTAAGTTGCATTCGTTCTATTGCTAACTGACAATAAGGGTTGAGGCATAAACATATCTCCTGTCTTTCAGAGCAGAGTCGCATTTAGAGAATTCTGAATCCTATGACATGCTTGGGAATATACTGTTTGAACTAAGTGTAGCTAGCCGCTACCTCACCAGTGGCTGCCTCTTCACATGGAGGGACAAGAGAAAGATGAAAGCAAGATCAGAAAGACAGGGAGGAATCCACCCTGGGCTAGTGTAGTGTTTCTCAGAGAGAAGGCTTGTAAGGTCAAAAGCGTTCACAGTGATATTCAAGTGTTCAGCTTCTTCCTAGATTTCTATAACTTTCCCTTCCCACTCACATAAAATAGATGATCCCCAGTCAACTCCCTTAAAGGATCTGGGGGATGGGAAAGCACTGGATATAGATGCAAAGCCAACAACTTCCAGCTGACAGGTGGACCAAGTTGGGGACTTATGGAAAGGCTTGCATCTTCTCCCTCAGTTGCCATCTTTAATCTCTTATAATCTCCATCACCCCTTCCCAAGCTCCCTATTTCCTGACACATATAAACTTAAACCAGGGACTTGCTAAGTACATGCAGCTTCAAGACATGCCTTCTCTCTCCACCCCCAGTGGGATGGTCGCACTGAGTCCTCCTGTGTCAATTCTGGAGCCCCTGGTGGTGGACTCCCCTTTGATTCTTTCTTTAAAATACAAACTCATGCTCTCTGTAGATGAGTAGTTCCTTCAAGATCATCTAGTACTTCCCCACTTTTTATTCTGGTGCTTAGATCCTCCCTACAACATTCCTGAAGAGGAATCATTATCCTTTTGGTGAGTAACTCATTGTACCAGCAGGCAGCCATTTGGAGATATGTTTAGCAAATCCCTCCCTGTAAAGAATGTGTCATCCTTAATAGTAGAAAGAGCTAACATTTGTTGAACACTTGTAGGCCAGGAGCTGGGCTAAGCTTTTACATGTATAGCTCATTTAATCCTAACAATATTCTTTAGTGTATTATTGCTATCTTCATGTCCTAAAGGAGGCAACCGAGGCACAGAGGAGGAACTGAACTTGTTGCAGATCAGAAGTTAGTAAAATGGAGAGCTAAGATTCAAACCTGGACGGTATGGCTTCAGACCTTACTCTCAAACTCTGTAATTCCTGCCCCACAGCCTCTGCTCCATATAATAAACGGAGAATGCCGAGCAGAGAACAGTCGGTACGGGGAATGTGCTGGGTGCTTCGATTTATCTTTTCACAGAGCCCAGGCTTTCAGCCCCAGCTCCCTGGATTCATGCCCCTGAAGAGTGAACAAACGTAGGGTGAGGTTCAAATGTATGTGTCCAAAAAAGCCCTGCAAACTTTTGACATGGGCATCACTGAGACAGACAGGAGCCTGCAGTCAGCTACAGTCTGCTTGACTCCACCACCACCCAGCCCACAGGCCATTAAACACTAGACAGGAATCCAGGGACACCGGGGCCACAACAATTCCTGAACGAATCACCCTATTAAAAAGCAGAATGGGAGACGCACCTGCGTGGCTTAGTTGGTTAAGTGTCTAACTCTTGGTTTTGGCTCAGGTCATAATCTCATAGTTTTGTGGGTTCAAGCCCTGTATTGGGCTCCATGCTGACAACGCAGAACCTGATTGGGATTCTCTCTCCGCCTCCATCATTGTCCCTCCCCTACTCACACTGTCTCTGTCTCTCTCAAAAATAAATAAATAAACTTAAAAAAAAGCAGAATGGAAGAGAAGCTGGTCTGACATGACTCTCTCAAGGACCCCATACTTCACTCAGTGATCCCAGTTTTCTTTTTCAGGTGTTCCCAAACCATTAGCTTAATAGTCCACTCAGCCACTCTAGAATTTGTCCAAAAGTTGACAGCATGCTCATTTATACATAGCTTTAGAGACTTCTCTTGCTTTCAATAATAAAAATTAGACCATGTGACTTTCCTTGATATTTGAGTAATTTTCTGTGACTCTATTGACCACTCAAGTGGTCATATTCTTGGAAACCTCTTAGACATACCTGTCTTTAAACACTGTTTTATACACCCTCCATTGAAATTCCCTGAGGCACAAGCCAGACTTTTATTGATTTGGAGCAGCAGGGCCTTCTGAGCTCCTGACCTCATGTGAGCCTCCTCGCCATCTTGGATCATCACTCCCAGTTCTCAGACCTCACTCCTGTGGGGAAGATGGAACAAACCAAACAGAGGTGGGTATTGTTTGGCTCTCCATTAGGTTATTTGCCCCAAGTAGACTCAGCTATCAGTTATTTTCACTCTTCCTCTTGGAACATGTTTGAAAAGCTTTTTTTCTCATTTTTACATTTTTGGGAGGTTAAGTTTCAGCTTAGTGTTAGCTTCTTCTGATGGCTCTGAATTATGTGTTTTATTTGTCTTTGGAGAGGGAACCTGTAGGGAAGTAAGCTCACAAAAGTGAGAGTTTGAATATGGATTTCCTGGGACCTTGGGCAGTTTATTGAATCTCCCTAGGTCCCAATGTCCTCAATCAGAAAACGAGCATAACATGGTTTGTTTTATAGATGATTCGGTGCAGTATTGAATGGGGAGCACTCAGCATAGTGCCTGGTGCAGAGAAGATGCTCCTCAAATGTTCATTCTCTCTTTGAGCAACATTTATTTTTCCTCTGATTATACAGGTGCTTCTCTGTTTGAGCCCAGAGAGCGTCCTACTGACCCTTTTCCCTACTAGCAAATTCCCACTTCTCTTTCTTGCGAGTACCACGGAGGACTACCTTGCCTCTCTGTTCCTCTCAATCCATTTCTATCTGTACTCCATCTTAAACATTTCTGCCACAAACAGACCACCTGTCTTCACACTGAACTTTCTTGAGTCTATTTGTCTAAACTTAGCTCCTGAGGAAAAGCAGTACCAACATGCAGGGGCCACACCTCTGCCTGGCTGAACTTCTCAACGGCTGATGGCCCAGCGTCCATGGAAGTCCACTTCCTGGGACTACTCTCACCATTGACAACAATAGATCTGGCTGGAATACTCCTCCAAGTGAGGAGGCAGGCAAATCCTTTGGCCTAGAAATCAAGCTTAATTGGAAATTAAATTGCATTTCCATGCCAACTGCAGGATGTCTATACACAGCTAATTTATCAAGGTGACGCCTCATCTCCAGGAAGCCCCTGGGAAGAGAGTAGCTGCAGCAGCAAAATTACCAGCTTGTATATGATAAGAATGTTCTTGAAAGTGCAACCTGAGCCCTTCAAGTCCCTTATTCGGGGTTTTGTGGACTTCTTGGCTGCCTCATCTCTTTTGTGCCAGACGCTGTACCAAGACCTGGAAGTACGGATGCCGGTGGGAACCGGACTGCTCTCTGGCTGCTCCAGGCCAGAGGCAGGAAGAGAATCACACAAGCAAAAGACTTCCAAGCCACAGCACTTCCTTAGTTATCCAAGGGTTGAGTTGCTCACGGAGGAAGTAGGTATCATGGACATGGTCATTCAAAATCTGATTTCTGTATTTAACAGTGGTACTAATAGGTCACAATACTCAAGGGTGTGCCCGACTCTTCACCAAGCCCTTTGCACACATTTATTCCATTCCCAGGCAACTGAAGGACATAAATACACTATGATATTCATATCTTCATTTTACCGACAAAGAAACTGAGACCTAGGAAGAAAGTAACTCACTTCAGGTCACTGCTGCCTACTCAGCTTATTTCACAGCGGAGTCTATTCCTTGGAGCACATTACAGTGCTCCTTCATGTCTCCCGACTTTTCATTTTAAAAATGTCTAACTATGAAAGAGTTGCAAAGTTAGTACCGGGAGCATGTACTTGGGTCACTGATTGCTTTTAATAGTTTGCCATATTTACATTCCTTCTCTTGTTTGCCTGTGTGTGTATGTGTGTGTGTGTGTTTGTTTTTCTAAATCATTTGAGAGTAGGTTCAGGGGCAGGGCATAAAGAACATGTCTGGTTTGAAAATCATGTGGGGACCAGTCTGGCTGGAGGAGAATGTGCTGGTAGATGGGGAGCCATGGTCAGACATGGGCTGAGGCCGTGGGCTGAGGCCGTGGGCTGAGGCCGTGGGCTGTGTGAAGTCCAGAAGTCCAGGGCACACTCCAGTATGGACAGGAAGGCCATGGTGTAGTGATAGGGAAGGCACAACATTCACCAAAGGTCTTGAGGAGAATTAAAAACCTGAAGATGTTTATTCAGCAAATGATTTCTTTATGGTCTGATTAAATATACATGTTTATTGAAGACAGTGTAGGTGACACAGATAAGTATCAGAGAAAACTTTGAAAAATAACCCTTAAGTCCAGCTAAAACCCATGCCAGTGTTTCAGTTGATTTCTTTTCTATTTTCCTTTGCTGTACACATCTCTATTCATAGATTGGAACTTCATTGCACATGCAGTTTTGTAACCCCACTTTTTTTTTACCTAATATTATGTTAATAGAATTTCTGCTTATTTTTAAGTAGTCCTCAAAATAATTTTTCAAAGATTTAATATTACTCCATCAGATAGGTGAACCAAAATATTTTTAACCCACTCTTTTTTAATTTTTTAATTTTTATTTTTTTAACATTTATTTGTTTTTGAGAGAGAGAGTGAGCAAGGGAAGGAGGGTCAGAGAGAGAGGGAGACACAGAATATGAAGACAGGCTCCAGGCTCTGAGCTGTCAGCACAGAGCTCTGCACGGGGCTTGAACTCACAAAGTGCCAGATCATGACCTGAGCCGAAGTTAGATGCTTAATCAATTGAGCCCCCCAGGCACCCCAACCCAACCCACTCTTTTTTTAAACTGAAGTTTAGATTATTTCCAGTTGTTCACTATTATAATGTAATACCATGATGAACACCCCTGCGTAATGGTCTCTGTGCATATGTCTGGTGATCTGCTTAGAACGGATTTCTAGAAGTAGGGCTCCAGGGTTGAAGAGTTGGGTGGACTATCTCTTTGCCTGGCTGGGTTTGGAGGGGACAGGAGAGGGAGAAATGGGAAGAAATGCAGTTGGTGGGCAGCTGCAGCTAAGACACGAAGAAGGTTTAGACCTCAGGGATATAGCTGAGGATGCAAACAGAGTGACAGGAGGAACACTGGCAATAAATGATCAATAGGACTTAGTGAGCAGGATAACTTCAGGGCGCAAGACTGGAGACATATTAAGGGAAACAGAGAGGAATCAAGAGAGAGAGGTCTGCTTTGCTTTTATGAGAGTTAAATAGAGGTCACAGGAAGGTGTTTAAATAGAAGGGTTTATGATCTCCTCCCTCCCTCCCTCTTTCCTTCCTTCTTTCATTCACCCATCTTTTGAGCCCCTACTCTGTACCAGGCCTTGTGCTGGATGTTGGGCATTTTTAAATAACTAAGATATGGCCTCATGTCTCCCATGAGCTCACAGTTCAGCTGGGGAGTCTCCTGAAGGTCTGGAACTTAAGAGACAAGCCAGAGCAAGGGAGAGAGACTTGGGAGGTCCTGCTAGAGAAGAAGGCACAAGGTCAAGAGTGCAGGGCCACAGCTAAAGGGACGAGGGGCCTTGTCCTGCCTCAGCCTAAGTCACTGTGTGAATTTGCAGAGACATCTGCTGGGTGGCCACCCCTCTTCATCTCTGTACCCCTGGTACCAGCACCCAGTCTCTGCCTCAAGGTACCTAGCTCAAGGGTGCTCCTTGCTCTGGCCTCAGTTTGCCCACCTCTACACCAAAGAGGTTGAAGGGTGGAGTGTTAGGAGAGTCTCAGTGTCCTCAGTGGCTTCAGCTTCCCTTCACACGCTGGCCACCACCAAGCTCTCAGCAGCTTGCTGGGGAGGACCTCAAAGTCCAGGGTATGAAGCACAGGCCCCAGTTAGCACTGGGAAGTTACATGCTAGCTGAACTTCTTCATCGCAGGACCCAGTGAGACAGGCCAGCAAGCAGTGTCAGGTCCTGTTTAGTTTCTGGCCTTCAGTTCACCAATGTTGCTAAATGTCCTGCCAGAGCCCTCAAGACTTTGAGATTTGGGGCCCGACTTCCTGCATCCAGGGTGGAGGCGTCCTTAGGGGAGTCTGACCCAGGCCCTAAGACATGTTGTAACATTCAGGCTTTAGGCTTACAGAGCTTCTTCTTCTTCTGCTTCTTCTTCTTTTTTTTAAATAGTTTATTGTCAAATCGGTTTCCATACAACACGCAGTGCTCTTCCCCATAAGTGTCCTCCACCATCACCACCACCTCTTTTCCCCCCTCCCCCTTCCCCTTCAACCCTCAGTTCGTTTTCAGTATTCAACAGTCTCTCAAGTTTTGCGTCCCTCTCTCTCCCCATCTCTCTTTCCCTCTTCCCCTCCTCCAGGTCCTCCATTAGGTTTCTCCCGTTTTCCCGTTAGAATGCAAACATATGGTATCTTGTCCTTCTCTGCCTGACTTATTTCGCTTAGCATGACACCCTCAAGGTCCATCCACTTTCCAACAAATGGCCATATTTCATTCTTTCTCATTGCCATGTAGTACTCCATTGTGTATATATACCACATCTTCTTGATTCACTCATCAGGTGATGGACATTTAGGCTCTTTCCATGTTTTGGCTATTGTTGACAGTGCCGCTATGAACATTGGGGTACATGTGCTCCTATACATCAGCATTTCTGTATCTCTTGGGTAAATCCCTAGCAATGCTATTACTGGGTCATAAGGGAGTTCTACGGATAGTTTTTTGAGGAACCTCCACACTGTTTTCCAGAGCGGCTGCACCAGTTTACATTGCCACCAACAGTGTAGGAGGGTGCCCGTCTCTCCACATCCTCGCCAGCATCTATAGTCTCTTGATTTGTTCATTTTAGCCACTCTGACTGGCATGAGGTGGTATCTCAGTGTGGTTTTGATTTGTGTTTCCCTGATGACGAGTGATGTTGAGCATCGTTTCATGTGCCTGTAGGCCATCTGGCTGTCCTCTTTGGAGAAGTGTCTGTTAATGTCTTCTGCCCATTTCTTCACTGGGTTATTTGTTTTGTGGAAGCCTTCTAGAACTGATTAATGAATTCAGTAAAGTTGCAGGATACAAAATCAATGTACAGAAATCAGTTGCATTCCTATACACCAAAAATGAAGCAGCTGAAAGAGAAATCAAGAAACCGATCCCATTCACGATTGCACAAAAAACTATCAAATAACTAGGAGTAAACCTAACCAAGAATGTAAAAGACCTATATAATGAAAACTATAGAAAAGTTATGAAAGAGATTGAAGAAGACACCAAGAAATGGAAAAACATTCCCTGTTCATGGATCGGAAGAATAAACATTGTGAAAATGTCATTACTACCCAAAGCAATCTACACATTCAATGCAATCCCCATCAAAATTGCACCAACATTCTTCTCAAAGCTAGAACAAACTATCCTCAAATTCATATGGAACCACAAAAGACCCCAAATAGCCAAAGTCATATTGAAGAAGAAAACCAAAACAGGAGGCATCACAATCCCAGACTTTAGCCTCTCCTACAAAGTTGTCATCATCAAGACAGTATGGTATTGGCACAAAAACAGACAGATAGACCAATGGAACAGAATAGAGAACCCATAACTGGGCCCACAAATGTATGGCCAATTAATTTTTGACAAAGTAGGAAAGAGTATGCGATGGAAAAAAGACTGCCTCTTTAGCAGGTGGTGCTGGGAGAACTGGACAGCAACATGCAGAAGAATGAAACTTACGGAGCTTCTAAGGCTTGGTTTCTCTGCCACACTTCCTATCTCTCACCAGGAGGAGAGCTCTCACTGTGAATGGGCAGGGCCTGGGGAGGGACTGGACTGAATGCGTTTTGAAGGCTCTGGATGTTAAGCTGATTCTCTGAATGGCGTGCTAGCCCTCCTGTCCTATCTGCCTCTGGCACTCGGATTCTAAGTAGGGAAAGGAAAGGCGGAGAGAACGTTGAAGTCTCTGACTCTGTTCTGGCCAGCATGGGTGATTTCAGTCAACCAGCCATTTTCTGAGACCCAGGAGGTTTGATTAGGCTAGAGATGTGAGGAGACATAACCTCAGGCCTTATAAATAGCAGTAACACATAAAGGCAAAAACAGGCGATCATTTGTTGAGCTCTTGATTGACACAGCATTGCACTAAACACTTACATGCATTACTTCAATAAACCTGCAAGATTGATATTATTGTGTCCACTTTCCAGCAGACAGCAAGACTCAAAGAGGTGATGGGACTTCTGAAAGTCAAACAGCTTCCAAAGGATAATGGTTGGCTTCAGAGTCTGATGAACCCCACAAATCATGTTCCTAGAAAGTCCTGAATCCCTAAGGGCTGGAGCACTGGCAGGCCACTGTCTGCAGCCTCCAGTGGCCTTTGCTGGTGACTGGTCACTTCACACACCCACAGAAGGGCCCCTCAGCCAAATGGAAGAGAGGGCAGACTAGAAAATAGTACCAGTCTTTTCCCTGTGTCAACACTACCCTCTTTCCACAGGAAGAATAAATCTAAGATTAACTAAATGACCCATAGCTATAGTGACAGGAAGGTAGTTTTCAGGATGGGGGGCTAAGGAACCACACAAATGGCTCAAACCCTCATGCCTTATCACAGGATCACTGATGGTCTTACCAAAGGGTAAGTGTGAATAAACAGAAAGACACAGGAAGGTGGAATACAGAACCAGGCCCTTTAACAGAAAGTCAAGGCAGAGACTGTGGGGAAAGGGAAGAAGATTCAGAGGCCCAGATTCACAGCCACTTTCGCTGCCCACTTTGTGGGTGGTCTTCCCCTGGGCCTTGGGCTTCTCATCTGCCTTGTCAACCCCTCAGCTTCCACTGAGTCCTGCTATGTGTCAGGTCCTGCCTCAACTGCCGGGAAAGTGGTGATGGCCACAACGGTTCCTGCCCCCACGTTCCCACTCTTAGTGGGCAAGCCAGACCAGAAGTGAGTGAATCAATGTGTAACATCATTGCATGAGTGGTGAGTGTTATGTGGAAAAACAAGGTGGTGTCAGGGGACAGAAAGTGCCTTGTGTGTGTGTGTGTGTGTGTGTGTGTGTGTGTGTGTGTGTGTGTTGGTGGAGGAGATAAGGAGGCGGTGCTGGACTGTGGGGGATGTGCTGGACAGAGCAAGATAAGCTCTGACACAGTGTCCAGTGGGGATGACAGGAGATGTGCAGTCTACACGCTGATGGTGTTGGTGTGGCTGGGATGCAATGCAGGGAGAAGGAGACCAGAAGGGGAGGATGGAAATGCAGAGGGAAGATCGAGCAAAGCCTGTCAGCCCCCGAGAAGTCTGCATTTGACCCCAGGTGTGTCTAGAAACCACTGGAGGCAGAGTTGTGAGCAAGTGGATAATGGGATTTTTTTTGTATTTTAAAATTATGGGAATGGATGAGTAGCAATGGATGAATGGATACAAGAAATGATGGCATAGCCATACATGGAATATTATTCAGCCTGCAAAAGGAACGGACTTCTGACACACACATGGATGAACCTTGAACACGTTGTTAAGTGAAGTAAGTCAGACGCAAAAGGACACATACTGTGTGATTCCATTATATGCAGTACCTAGAATAGGTAGATTTATACATATAGGAAGTGTGTGGTGGTTACCAGTGCTGGGGGAGGGGGAAGGGGAGCTGGTGTTTAATGAGGACACAGTTTCAGTTTGGGATACTGAAAAGTTCTGGAGATGGATGGCGGAGATGGTTGACAATGGTATGAATGTATTTATGGCACTGAATGGTATGCCTAAAAATTGTAAAAATGGTAAATACTATTTTATGTATATTTGCTGCAATAAAAAACATGGGAAAGGATGCTATGCAGAGACTTGTCTCTGAGGATAGATTACTTTTCTTTCTAGGGTTGCCATAGCATGAAACCACATACAGGGTAACTTGGTAGAAATCATTTTTTCATGGTTCTGGAGGCTGGAAGTCCAAGGTCAAAGTGCTGACGGGTTGAGACCTCTCTGCCAAGACCTTTGTCCTTCACTTGCAGATAACTGCTGTGTTCTTGCCGAGTCCTCATGTGGCCTTTCTCCTTTTTAATTTTTTCTATTTACACATGTATTTCATTAGGATTTTATAATTTGATACATTTTTAATTTTTTAATGTTTTATTTATTTTTGATACAGAGGGAGACAGAGCATGAGAGGGGGGAGGGTCAGAGAGAGAAGGAGACACAGAACCGGAAGCAGGTTCCAGGCTCTGAGCTAGCTGTCAGCACAGAGCCTGATGCGGGGCTCAAACCCACAAATGTGAGATCTGACCTGAGCCGAAGCCGTAGGCTTAACCGACTGAGCCACCCAAGCGCCCCAATTTGATACATTTTTAAACGTTTTTTAAAAATTTACATCCAAGTTAGTTAGCAGATAATACAATAATGATTTCAAGAGTAGATTCTAGTGATTGATCCCCTATGTACACACCCAGTGCTCATCCCACAAGTGTCCTTCTTAATTCCCCCTGTCAATTTAGCCCATCCCCCCACCCACAACCACTCCAGAGCCCATTTATTCTCTGTATTTAAGAGTCTCTTATGGTTTGTCCCCTCCCATTTTTATATTATTTTTGCTTCTTTTCCCTTATGTTTATCTGTTTTGTATCTCAAATTCCACATGTGAGTGAAATCATAGGATATTTGTCTTTCTCTGACTGGCTAATTTGCCTAGCAGAGTACACTCTAGTTCCATCCACATTGTTGCAAATGGCAAGATTTCATTCTTGTTGATTGCTGAGTAATACTCCATTATATATATATACTTATATATATATATATATATATATATATATATATATATATATCTCACATCTTCTTTATCCATTCATCTGTCAATGGACATTTGAGCTCTTTCCACACTTTGGCTACTGTCAACAGCGCTCTATAAACATTGGGGTGCATGTGCCTCTTCGAACAGCACACCTATATCCTTTGGATAAATACCTAGCAGTGCAATTGCTGGGTCATAGGGTAGTTTTGTTTTTAATTTTTTGAGGAAGCTCCATACTGTTTTCCAGAGTGGCTGCACCAGTTTGCATTCTTACCAGCAGTGCAAAAGGGTTCCTCTTTCTCCACATCCTCGCCAACATCTGTCATTGCCTGAGTCATTAGTTTTAGCCATTCTGACAGCTGTTAGGTGGTGTCTCATTGTGGTTTTGATTTGTATAACCTTCATGATGAGTGATGTAGAGCATTTTTTCCTGTGTCTGTTGGCCACCTGGATGTCTTCTTTGGAAAAGTATCTATTCATGTCTTTTGCCCATTTCTTCACCAGGTTATTTGTTTTTTGGGTGTTGAGTTTGATAAATTCTTTATAGATTTTGGATACTAACCCTTTATCTGATATGTTATTTGCAAGTACCTTCTCCCGTTCCATTGGTTGCCTTTTAGTTTTGCTGTTTCCTTGCCATGGTGAAGTTTTTATCTTGATGAGGTCCCAATAGTTAATTTTTGCTTCTGTTTCCCTTGCCTCAGCTGTGTTGAGTAAGAAATGTTGAGTCAGAAGTTGCTGAAGCTGAGGTCAAAGAGGTTTTTGCCTGCTTTCTCCTCTAGGGTTTTGATGGCTTCTTGTCTCATGTTAAGGTCTTTCATCCATTTTGAGGCAATATTTGTGTATGGTGTAAGAAAGTGGTCCAGGTTCATTCTTCTGCATGTTGCTGTCCAATTTTCTCAACGCCATTTGCGGAAAAGACTGTCTTTTTTTCCATGGATATTCTTTCCTGCTTAGTTAGCCATACGTTTGTGGGTCTATTTCTGGGTTCTCTTTTCTGTTCCAGTGATCTCTGTGTCTGTTTTTGTGCCAGTACCATACTGTCTTGTATGCTTTGTAATACCTCTTGAAGTCCAGAATTGTAATGCCCCCAGCTTTGGTTTTCTTTTTCAGGATTGTTTTGACTATTCAGGGTCTTTTCTAGTTCCATACAAATGTTAGGATTGTTTGTTCTAGCTCTATGAAGAATGCTGGTTTTATTTTGCTAGGGAGTGCACTGAATATGTAGATTGCTTTGGGTAGTATAGACATTTTAACAATATTTGTTCTTCCAATCCATGAGCATGGAATATTTTCCATATTTTTTGGTGTCTTCAATTTCTTTCATGAGCTTTCTATAGGTTTCAGTGTATAGGCTTTTTCATCTCTTTGGTTAAGTTCATTCCTAATTATTTTATGATTTTTGGTGCAATTGTAAATGGGATTAATTCCTTGGTTTCCTGTTCTGCTATTTCATTATTGGTGTATAGAAATGCAATCAATTTTGGTGCATTGATTTTATAACCCTGAGACTTTGCTGTATTCATGGATCAGTTCTAGCAGTTTTTTGGTGGAATCTTTTGGGTTTCCCATATAGAGTATCATATTGTCTGTGAAGAGTGAAAGTTTGACTTCTTCCTTGCTGATTTGGATGCCTTTATTAATTGCTGGGGCTAAAACTCCTAATACTATGTTGAATAACAGTGGCGAGAGTGGACATCCTTGTCGTGTTCCTGACCTTAGGGGGAAAGGTCTCAGCTTTTCCCCATCAATGATATTAGCAGTGGGTCTCTTGTATATAGCTTTTATGATCTTGAGGTGTGAACCTTCTATCCCTACTTTCTTGAGGATTTTTATCCAGGAAGAATGCTGTATTTTGTCAAGTGCTTTCTCTGCATCTATTGAGAGGATTATATAGTTCTTGTTCTTTCTTTTATTGATGTGATGGATCACATTGATTTTTTTGCAGATATTGAACCAGCCCTGCATCCCAGATATAAATCCCACTTATTCATGGTGAGTAATTCTTTCAATATATTGTTGGATCTGGTTGGCTAGTATCTTGTTGAGGATTTTTGCATCCATGTTCACCAGGGAAATTGGTCTGTAGTTCTCCTTTTTAGTGGGATCTTTGTCTGGTTCTGGAATCAAGGTAATGCTGGCTTCATAGAATGAGTTTGGAAGTTTTCCTTCCATTTCTATTTATTTTTTTTTTTTGGAACAGCTTCAAAAGAATAGGTGTTAACTCTTCTTTAAATGTTTGTTTAAATGTTTGGTAGAATTCCCCTGGAAAGCCACCTGACCCTGGATTCTTGTTTATGGGGTAATTTTTTATTACTAGTTCAATTTCTTTACTGGTTATGGGTCTGTTCAAATTTTCTGTTTCTTCCTATTTGAGTTTTAGAAGTTTATATGTTTCTAGGAATTTGTCCATTTCTTCCAGATTGTCCAATTTATTGGCAGATAATCTCTCATAATATTATTGCTTGTATTTCTGCAGTATTGATTGTGATCTCTCCTCTTTCATTTTACGTGTGCTTTTCTTCTTAAAGGACACCAGTCCTATCTGATCAGGATCCTACCCTGTGACCTCATTTAGCCTTAATTACCTCTTTTAAGGTGTAATCTCCAAGTACAGGCACATTAGGGGGTTAGGGCTCCAACAAATGAATTGGAGGGGTGGCACAGTTGAGTCCATAACAGAGGGTGACAGTGCTGAGGGGTCTCACCTAGAGAGTGTTCCTTTAACACTGCCTGGAATCTTCAGTCACAACCTTGGCTCTGCCACCTTGGGAAGTTATTCAACCTCTCCCACCCTTAGATGAGAATAGTGAGCATAGGTAACTTGTAGCTAAGACTAGACTGAATATGGGGATCCTCGGAAAGCCCCTGCAAATAAACAGCCCTCAAGGGATTGTGGCAATTATTATTTTTTACATGGTTCCTGTTGAGTGTGGAATGATAGGCTGCTGTTTCTGGGCTTGCAATGCACAGGCAGGGTTAACCAGCACAAGGATGCCATCATGTTCTGCAGCCCAGCATGTCTCCTGCTGTCTCAGGCTCCAAATGACAGCTGGTTCCAAGCTGATGTTTGCAGATAGTGAGCGGCAAGCCTGGGCTTGCCTCTGCCTGCCTCCTATAGATGATTTGAAAAATGCCATCCAAACTGGTCCAGGGTTAATCAAAAGATTACAGAAAGAAAATTAGGGTAGGCTAACCCTGGCCTCCCAGACACAAGCATCAGAATCACATCTCTCTCCCTGACTTCTGCTCAGCTTCTACTTCCACCCCATCTCTTTCCAGCAAGAAGTGGAAATTGGCCAGACTGACATGAGAGAAGGAAGGCTTGTAGGGTGGCAGGGTGGCGTTTTATTTCCTTCCTGTGCTTGCAGTGTGAGCTGTCTGGCCAGGTCTCCCGTAGTTTCTGTTTGCCTGGAAAAGATGGCCCTCGATGGTGGTTTGCAGTGTAGATGGGGGACTTGGGTCTCAGGGGAATTGTCTGTAATTGTGCTGCTTTGGTCAGAATAGAGGTCTTAACCTCTGGTTTCTGAAAGGAATCTTGGTCAAACTGAGGGCTCAGCTTTTTCTTCATTGCTTTCCCATCCTGGATCTGAGTTTTAGAAATGGAGGGCATGAAATGAGAGTGGCAAATTGGGAACTTGGAGGCAGACAGCCTGACTTCCACTTCCAGCTCTGTTCCATGCTGACCGTGTGACTCAGAGCCTGGCCCTTCCCTTTCTAAAGCTCCGAATTTCTCATCTGTAAATGGGTTTAACTCGAGCTCCCACCTTCTCACACTCTTGTGTGTGCACAGTGCTTAGAGCAGAGTCAGGCCCAGAGCGGATGCTGTGATGAGGATTGCAATTATTGGTACTGAACCCTGCAACTCTGAAACTGGACAGGGACTTCAAATCAGCAACTCTTTCATTTTAGAGATGAAGAAAATAAGGCCCAGAGAAGGAAGACACTTACTCTGTGAGCAAATGTGAAGATTTGAATTTGAACTCAGGCTTTGTGCCAAAGCTGTTATTCACTGTAGGTCTAAGAACATGGAGTGGACATATGGTGGCTCCCACCAGAGAGAACCAGGGTTGGCTTTGTGTTCGTGGCCTTCCTGCCCTCACACCAATAGGAGAAAGGGTTTCTTCTGCCTCCAGACTAGGATCTATGAGGAATACAGGGAGGACAGTCATTGGTGGTGGTAAACACCTTCCCTCACATCTTTTCCTGGGGTCCTGGGCTCCCTTCTATCCAGCTGGCCTGGGGAGCCTCTATTGTCTCATCTCTGCTTCCTCTCCTCTCCCCAACCTCTGCCCTTCTGTGGGGCCCTCAGAGCCTGGGTCTTCCTTCCTGCCCTCCTGGTTGTGGTGCAGATGGACACTGAGGGGACACTGGCCAGCTGTGGTGGACATGCAGTGTGGGCCTGCTGCTGAGGGACCAATCTCACAGAGCACATGAGAACTGGGATGGAGGGGGACCAAACCCTTGCTCTGGATTGCACTGACCCAACATGTCATCAGGGTCATTCTGATTGATCGCTTCTGTCACACTCCAGCACAGAATTCAGAACAGGAAGATGAGACCAGGCCTCCAAAAGGGACTCTGGCTACAAGGCCCAATTCTGTTGGGTAGGGAAAGCTTTCAGTCACTGTGTATTCGACATACATCAGCTACTCAAAAAATGAAAACCAAACCCAACACATGAGCCTTTGTAGGGTTCACGTCCTCATGGGGGGGGTGGGGGTGGGTAGGAAATACATAAACCACTAAATGAAAAGGATCATTTCAGCTGTTGACAAGGTTTTGATTACAGACGTTGTAATCGAGAGTGATGGGACCTGGGGGTGGGGGTGACTTTGGAGGAGCAGCCCATCTGGAAAAGAGCTGGAAGAGGACATGACCCATAGCTCACTTCATTCAGCAATGCCTCCTTTCTCCTGGCTACCAGTGCAAGGTCTCATCACATGAGAAGAAGACAAGGGTAGAACCTGGCCTCTACCAGGCAGCTGCTAGGTGCTACATACTGCATGCATCACATGCTCCATCTTGTTTAATCTTCTGGTAGCCCCATACAGTAGGCATTACTGGCCCCACTTTCCAGGGGAGGACAGAGACTCAAAATGGGAAACAGCTTGTCCAAGGCTATCCTGTGAGGAAGTGGAAAGGATTTTAACACAGGGCTGGCTGGCTCCAGAGCCATTCTTTGGCTTTCCCTGCATCTTCCAGGCTTCTTTCCTGGCTACATCACTGGCCAGCTGTGGCCACCTCCACACTTGGGAATCAACAGCTCTCAAGGACTTGGGGCCTGGAGTCTAGTGGGAGAGGAGCCAGGGAAGATTCTGTAACCCTGTGAGGACTGGGGACGGTGAAGGTCATACTGGCATGGTAAGCAATCTCCAGGTCTCCAAAGACCAATTAAGACCTTACTTGATCCATTCCACCCTTGTCTTGATATCACAGCCCATGGAGCCCCTCCCACCTGCCAGAGGGGCCCATTTCCAGCTACTTTAATTTGGAACAAACTAGCCACTCCCCTGTGATCCTGAAGTTAATAGGATGTCTGTGCAGCAGTGTCAGGATAAGCATCCCTGCGCAAATTATTCCTGCCTAGTATTAGAGTTATCTGGAAGAGAGGCCTGGTGGCCCTGAAGAAGGACAGCTTGGGGTGGTGGAGGGCCCCACCTTCCTCTGCTATGGGACTTTGGGGGCCCCAGAGAGCACCTGGCCAGCCACATGGGCAGGGGAGTGATGGGCATGGTGTAGGGGGCCAAGGGTGAGAGGCAGACAGGCTGGGATGAGGGCTAGTGGGCATGGAAAGAGCCCAGGCAGGCTTATTCCCCACACTGGTGGGCACTGACTATGCCTAAGGGGCAGGCGTGGCCCAGAACCCCCAGCAACTGAACTCTCTGCCTATGACAAGGCACAGACAGCACTCAGAGGCTCCTGAATGCAACCAGGAACCTAAAATGACCCAGTGCCAGCCCATACTGCCAGGACAGGAACTGGCTGGGACCTGGGGTGGTGGGAACTCTCTCAGGCCCCAGCCAAGGAAAGTGCACACAAGCTGAGCTTCTCATGGGACAAGGGGCATCCTCCTTTTGACAGAGTGCTCTGTCACATCACACAGACCTCAGGGCTCCCTGGGGGAGTGCCGTTACTTTCCCAGAGAATTCTAGTAAACAGCGAGTCTCTTAATTCCAGAGTGTCTGGTGCCTAAAACCTTGTGTATTTCCACACCGACATGACCACTCCTCACACTTGCCCTATAAGAAGGGAGCGTGGCGGAGAGGGTCCCTCATGGCCTTGGAGCCCATTCAACATCTGGTAGGTGCCCTGGCCCCAGTGTACCTATCTGAGAGATGAGCGCTGGAAGAGCGTGTATGTAGATGTCTTGCTGACCTTGGCCTGCAGAGTGTTCTCTTCCCCATAAAGCTCATTCCTTAACCCAGGCCATGCCACATTAAGGAATTTGTCACAATCCTTTGGAAGATGGGTGGCTTCCCTGAAGAGCCCCAGCTGGTACAACAGTTCTTGACAAACCCACCTACAAAATTAGTGGGAAGCTGGTGGCACTCTTTGCCAGTGACAGATCCCTCTGAGGTGTCTTCTCCAGCTCCGTGGCATGGAGAGGCAAGCACCTGGTCTTGGCCCCAGTGGGACCTGGGTTTCAATCCCAACTCTGCCACTTACTGCCAGCTGGGCCACCTGGCTTAATTAAAGATCAGTTTTCTTATCTGTTAGAATGGTGATTGCAATATCTATTCCGAGGGTCAGGACTGGGGCATGACAGGAGAGATGCCTAGGGCACAGAGGTTAAGAAGGGACTCACCCTCAGCTCCCTCCAAGTGCAGGGTCACCACTTGCTTTGCTAGCTGCATTATCCTCACTGAATTAGAAAACAACCTTGTGCTGTTGGTACTGTTATTAAAAGTGAGGAACCTTGGCTGAGGGAGGCTGTGTACCTCACCCAAGCTCACACAGCTGATAGATGACAGAGCTGGGACTCAAGCTGGGCCTGCCTGAAGGCAGAGCCAAGTTCAAGGTCAGTTTCTTGAGGGAAAGAGGCAAGAGGAACAGTATGTCTCTGACAGGTCTAAAGCACTGAGAGAAACAACCGGCCTTCGTGGGAGAGGGGAGTCGGCACTCCAGGGCATTGTCCTTAAGATACATCTTACAAGGTCAGCCCACCACCCCTTCCCCACCCTGCAGCCATGCGGATGGCCTGGACAACTAGTATCTCTCCTGGATGGAATTCTTCCTTCCTGCTGGCTTTGGCTTCACCATCTGTGCCTGCGGTTACAGCTGAGTTCTCAAAGTGCAGAAGGAGATGGGCTTTTAAACCTCCCCAACCAGAGTGGAGGCTGAGCAACTTCTGCTCACACCCGTGGCTTCACCAGGCTCTCAGGCTGGGCTTCTGCTCAGCTAAAGAGCCGGGTAGGGCCTGGCTCGGGGTCATGCTATTAACATCTAATCTAAGAAGGTAATCGGGTGTGGGAAATGTCTCAAAGGTCGGTCTTAGTACTACGTAGGGCCTTAGGAAAGCAAGTTCTGGAGAGGGGAATCAAATCTAGAGAGGCCACTCTGAGAGGCTGTGCCAGCTCTGAAGAAGCAAGCCTTAGTGAGATGGAGTCCGTGCCCCGAGGCGCTCACCGTCCTGAGTATCAGCTAATAACTGCAGTCACATCAACAAACATTTCCCGAGCACTTAATATGCAGGGAGCTTTATATACGCAACCTTGTTTAACCCTATAAGGAGGACTTTGTGATTCCATTTTATAGATTAGGTCCCTGAGGCCAGAGAGATGAAGGACCCTGCAGGAGACTTCCTAGCCCGTGTGCAGAGGACCCAAGGATGTCCCAGTCCGGCAACCAATTGTGCTTTCCTCTGCATAACTGGTTTACAAACTTTTTTTTTTTCAAGTGAGAGAAACTCGTTCTTTAAATTTCAAAGAAATTCAGTATGTAAAACAAATCAAAGTAGTGCTGAAGGGGCACGCATGGGTGTCCCAGATCTTCCCCCCCACAGCCTCCCCTTGTGGGGACAATTAAATACCCCTCCTGAGACACTGAGAAAGCTCAGGGAGGTTCCGAACCATTTGACTGGCTGGAGGCTCCCCCTCTGTTCGCAGATTCAGTCCTGCAGCTGGACAGAGTACAGACAGCCTACACTGAGCAACTCTGGGACAGGAGCTTGCACGGTGAGTTCTAGAAAGCTCCCACTCTAAAATCTTCTCGGGGCCCTCAACCGGTGTCTGTGTCCTGAGTTGCTGTTTCGTCCATTTAATGCTATTGGTGATGCGGCCACTGCCGGCCAGGCACTGGACAAGTAGCTCTGGCCACCGGTGAGCATGTGATCCCTGCCCCCACAGGGCTCAAGTCCAGTGGGGAAGACAGCCAATAGCAAACATGTTTTTAAAAGGAATGGGGATCACAGATTGTGGTCAGAGCTATAAAGCAAAAGCTCAAGGTCAAGGAGATGTGTCAGCAAGAGGACCTGATCAGTTCATCCCTGAAAAGGGCACCTGTGAGAAGTCTGGACCCCCCTCAGCTTAGACCAGAGGGAAAGGGGTTGCTAAGCTCAGGGGCAGGCGGTTGGGGTCCAGGAATGGAAGAACGGGGAGGGGTGGTCGTGGGCTTTCCCTGTTCTCCAGGTATTTCCAAGGCAGGTAAGAAATAACGAGTTGCCCCCGTGACCAGCAGGTACCTGGTCCTACAGAATCTTTACATTCCTCAGTTCTTTTTCAAAAAAATGTTTATTTATTTATTTTGAGACAGAGAGAGAGCAGAGGAGGACCAGAGAGAGAGGAAGAGAATCCCAAGCAGGCTCCACGCTGACAGTGTGGAGCCCAATGTGGGGCTGGACCTGAGCCAAGATTAAGAGCCGGGCCTTTAACTGACTGAGCCACCTAGGCACCTCTACATTTCCCAGCTCTGGAAGGGAGAAAGAAAAATCCTTCTAAGGGCTGGATTATTGCAAATTGAGGACTCAGGGCAATGAGTAATGAGTAAGGGAAATCACAAACCCAACAATCATTAAACTAATGTAATGTGTCCACGGAGGTCTAATCTATAGTCACCAGGGCTGGCCTATGCATAAGAAAGACCTTTCTTTGCTCCCCTGCTCTAGCCCTGGCCCTGCTCCCATGGTCATTTATTTGACAGATATTTAGCAAACACCTGGGTTGGGCAGAACAGCAGTTTCCCAGCGCGTGCCTGGCGCGGAGCCAGGGCTGTGTGTAAACATTAGGTGTTCTCTGCAGACTGGAGAGACACAATCCTGCCCTGTCACCCACTGGGGACTGTCCCCCCTGCCCCCCTGGCTCTAGGAAACTCAGTAAGGATGCAGGTCAGAAAAAGGCCAAGTGGCCACTAGGTCCCCAGGGTGGATCCCTGTGAAGTCCTTTCTGTGTTCCATGGATCTTCGCCTCTAGGATTCTGGGGGACATCCTGCCCGGCTGTCTGGTTTCTCCGTAGAGGCCGGCACTCCAGTGCCACGCTCTCTGCTAGTGCCAGCCTGCTTCCACCTGCCCAGTCCTGCTGATGGCCATGCATTCAGCCTGTGCCTCCCCAGCACGCACATTTCTTGATGGAGGACTTGTGTCATATCTCCATGTGTCTAGTGTCCAGCAGTTAGCGTGGCACAGCGTAGGTGCTCAGTGAATAAATGTCAAGCAAATGATTGTAGGCAAATACGCAGAAGACTGTATCTCCCCACTCACTTATTCAAATAGCCATCTATCCACTCTCTCTCCTCTCTGTCCCTCTCCTTCTCTCTCTCTCCCTCTCCCCCTCCCACTTTTGCATGTGCTCTCTCCCTAATTGACTCATTTTCTCACACTTATCCTTATTGCTGGTGTGTCTCTCTCTCCCTCAGGTGCTGCCTGGAGGGCACAGACTCACCTGTGGTCAACTACATTAAAGGCCTTTTGATTCAGGTCCTGCAGACAGCATGGCCCGGGTCACCCTCTCCAGACTCAGGCCCATCTCAGCCCCTGATGGCTCCCTCCCATCTGTAGAGGGATACCATGTCTCAGCTTCCCTGGGTCCTTTCGATAATGCTAGGAGGTAAACAGGTTGCAGGCAATGGACTCATTTTACAGCTGAGGAAGCTGAGGCTCAGAGGGCTGAGGCTTGCATGGAGAGCAAAGCCAGAGTTGAGACCTAGGTTTCCTGAGTCTGAGCCAAAGCTCTTTCTTTCTGCTATGCCTCTGGGAAGCCGAGGCTGCCCCTCAGCCCTCTCCTCTGAGATCATGGAATCCGTGACGCGGGGAGAAAATCCCATTTTTCTGGAAGGATTGAATTTCGGCAAGGACTCTGCTCTATCCTCTAAGCCTGCCTCTCTCCTCCTCACCTCTGTCCATCCTCCAGGGGCCCTAGTGAATCTGCCCACAGCCTGGGCCTCGGAATCGAGTGGTCTGTCTCCCTTGAGTGTCCTGGAGGGCAGCGCCCTATTTCAGAAGCGTAGTGGCGTCAGAGCAAGGGTGACAACGGGGCCCGAGAAAAGAGTCAGGCAAACCCCATCATCTCCCTCCCACACCTGCCTGCTGCACAGGCTGGACCTGCCGGGCCCGAGGCACCTGCCCCGTGGCATCAGAGCTGGCCACACGCAGGCTTTATTTTCTCTCCCTGTCATTTCAAAAAATCCCAGTCAAGGGTCTGTGTCCCTCCCTCCTTCCCTGAATACCCTGCCTGCTGCTTCCAATGCGTCTCCCCCAAAGACTCTTTCCTCTTGAAAGAGGGCATGAATATTTAAAGACTTTTCTTCAGCCAGTGAAACCACATCATGCTGCTGCTCTCTCTTTAAATTTTATCTCCAGAAAGTTAGCTCGAGCGTCTCTGAGCACCTCATTCTTCTTGGCACAGTGTAATCGGGGGCCCCAGGGACAGGAACGGCCCTGAGAAGTTAGCCTTCCCTCTCCAGCCTGGGGCTGACTCATGTACACACAGTCCTAGGTCTGTTCCACAGCCTCCTTATGGGCTGCCTGGGGAGTCGAACCTGCCAACCCCCTGCCGCCCCAGTTCTTGGAGAAGTAGAGAAGACAGACTTTGACAAAGGGGACATTGACATTTCAGAGGGACGACGGGCATCCCGGAAAGCAGAATGATTATACAGAGCCCCAGAAACGCAGGACCTGGAACCCAGTGAGAGAAAGCTCTCGCCACACCAGACCCAGAGCTGATCCAAATCCGAATCCCGTGTTCGCCGGGGCATGGTGGATCCCAGCCCCGCTGCCATTTCCGACTAGCCTCCTCGCATGTCTCTCTTCTGCAGAATTACTCACAGCCCACCGCATCAAATCTCTCCTTTATCAACAAGACACAACACTCCCTGGATAACTTCTTGAAACTCCAGTCACGCTAAGCAGCTTCCAGCGCTCTGGGAAGGGCTCTGTCCCTCTGCTCGCCTGTAACCAATCAGCCACACACCACCAAATCCGTTTCCAAAGTTCCAGGCAATTATGGTCGGCTGAGCTCCCTGGCCTGGTGCCTGCCTGCTCAGAGCCAGGACCCAGGCTGTCAGCGACCCCGAAGCTGAATCCCAGCCACCCGTTACCCCCCCACCCTCCTCTGAGACCTCAGCACACCAGAACGGCCACAGTCACCACACCAAGGCACTTGCCACTTTGGCCAGCCACCGCATTAAGACAGAAGACGAGGGTCAAGGCCAGGCTCCCTACCTTTGCTGAGAGTCCCAGTGATGAGCTTAAAGATGGTCTGGGCAAATTTCACGAACCCAAGCTTGCATCTTTTGGAGCAGCCGCTCATGGTGGCAGAGGGAAGGCAGGCTCTGCTGTCAGCACCCAGAAGGGAAGGCACCCACCTTGCGCGGTCCTGGAACTCGGAGACAGCCTAGGCACCCCCTGAGAGACGGATGGACCCCAGAAGCTCTGGGAACAGAAGAGCTGCCTCTGCAGTGAGTCCGGCTTCTGCATCCAGAAAGCCTGCAGGGCACGATGTTTGCTCCCTTCCTCCCTCCCTCCACCCCCTCCTGCTGTCCACTCAAGTCCTCACCAGGGGAGGACCTGGGGATGCCAGGGCCGGGAGACGGAAACACTGCCAGGGCACAGGGCGCTCCGAGGGCGCTGAGGAGGAGTGATGTTGAGCGGAGCCGGCGGGGAGGAGCTGGAGCTCTCCCAGGCTTTGCTGTCTTTCTTACATGGCAGTGGTAATGTAGCAATTAATACTCGAGTCAGAAGGGAGGGGACAGCTACGCAAAAACACTCCGCTCAGCAGCTCCTGCGCGCTCTCCCGCTCTTTCCTTCCTGGTTAATCTAATAGATCAATTCTCCCTGCCTCGATCGGGATGTGGGAGAACTCCCCACAGAGCCGAAAGCTGCGCTGGGCACTCAGTGTAAAGTTCGCAGGCGGCAGCTCAGGAGCCTGGTTTGCATCATGAAGTCGGGCTGAGTGCGGAGCCCTTGGGAGCTGGCCTGTGCGGTTCCCGGGGCACCAGCGGCAGGGGCCCTCTCCCTCCGTGACTCGGAAGGCCAATGCCTCCGGCTGCCTCCGGCTCCAGGTGCCCGACTTCAAGTCGGCTGCCCCATCAGCTCGCAGCCCCGGCACAGCCGGCTAGAGTCTGTGCGCTCTCATTAGGATAAGCAATGCAATCAGGGCTTTCCGTGATGATGATGAAAGTGTTCCTCAGAAATGCCACAGGGGAATTGGATGTGATCACAGTATAATACTCTGAGAAGTAAAACTGCAAGGCGATATGCAAATATCAAGCCCAGGGTGCAAATATGCTTAATAAGAAGTCTGGTTGCCTTTTGGTCCCATGCACTGCACAGGTCGGAAGGGACCTCGGCGGATGTCTCATGCCACCTCCTGTACAGGGCATGAACCTCCCCCGTGACATCCCCACTTTACTTTCCTTGGTGATTCAGAAGGTCCTCCTGGGCCATCAGCATGGGCACTGTCCGTGCACTGTGGCCGCAGGAGCAGCAGATATGAAGCTACTTTCAGCTGAACAAGGCTCTGCCCTGGGAGAGCCTTTCTCTTCCCTCCATCAGTCCTTCTCTTCCTCTCTTGTCTCCTGTTATCTGCTTCTCTGCGATGTTGGAGAAGAACAGATTGCTTAAGAACCAGAGAACGAGAACGGGCCACCAGTTGATAAAATGCCAGATAAGTGGAATTCACACTCCACGCCTGATTTCTTCCATTTTCCATGAGTCATGTGGAAACGAATCTTGAAGCAAACCTCAGCCCTGGGTGGGGGGGGGGGCCGGGGGTAGGGGGTCACCATCAAATTTCAGCTCTAAGACCAGGCCCTGGAGACGGCCCACAGCACAGAGCCCCAAAGTGAACTGTGTGCTCTGACTCACCAGCATGGTATGAGTCACAAACACACAGAGAAAGGCGCTGTGACAGAAAATAATCCCATTGTTGTCTCAGGGTTTGAAATTGCCACATTATTCACTCTTTGCCTTAAGGTATTGAAGGTCCCAGTTAAAAGGCACATGGTATCTGGGAGGGTTAATGTCTTTTGTTCACTTATTCAGTATTCATTATTTACCAAGCTCCCGGGATGTAGAAAGCACCAAGCCAGGCCAAGTGGACACACAAGGTCAGGGCCCTCCCGACCTTACGGTGGATTAATCATCAGGCACCAAACCCTTGTCAAGAATCCGTTTGTCTGATGAACTGTGTCCACTTTGCAGAATCTTAGTGAAATGGAGACACAAGGCAGGTAGGTGTGAAGAAGGAGAAGGAGGGGCACCTGGGTGGCTCACTCAGTCGGTTAAGCGTCCGACTTCGGCTGAGGTCATGATCTCCCAGTCTGTGGGCTTGAGCCCATGTTGCGTTCTGCTCTGACAGCTCAGAGCCTGGAGCCTGCTTCAGATTCAGTGCCTCCCTCTCTCTCTGCCCCTCCCTTGCTTGTGCTCTGTTTCTGTCCTCTCAAAAGTAAATAAAAATGTTAAAAAAATTTTTTTTAAAGGAGAAGGGAAGAACTAGATCATGGAACACACCTGGTGGGCAAGGAGCAGACAAAGAGCGGCGCTATCTCCACCAGGAAGGGAGAGAGACTTTAGAGAAAGATGGAGGAAGGCTGTGGCAGCTACCTGGCCATTTGTCAAGGAGAAGTACTACCCTCTGAACTTTGGAGGACAGAACTCTTAGCTACACCCTGGTGCTTCTCTCTCCCATCCCACACGGGGCAGGGACGCTGAAGACTGAGAAGCCAGAAGAAACAGTGGCTGTGACTTTAGTGGCATTAGACTAATGCCACTAAAGGACTGCCTGCGGCCTCAAACCTGGCCAGGAATCTGCAGGAGGAGGGACTCCCAGAAGGCCATGGGCCGCATCTGTTCCTGGATGACAGGAGATGTTTGGGGGCAGAGGGCATTTGGGCTCCAGCTCCAAAACCTGGAATCCCAGCATTTGGAACACATCAAGGAAGAAAACAACAGCGCTGTTTGTCTGAGGGAGCTGGCAAATCCCGGGAGCCAGTGTCTCAGCCCCCTCCAGGTAAGACAGGCAATGGTTGAGAGCACCACCCTTTGCTGCAGGCATTGAAACACCTGCTCATTCATTCCACACATATGGATGCTGAAGACATAGCACCTTGGGTTCTGCCCCGGACGCTGAGCACATAGTGAGGAAGGAAACAAAGTCCCTGGGCTTACTGAGGTCACATTCTTGTGGCCGAAGGACATTGGGTCGCATATAGGACTATGCTGTGAAGGAAAAGAGAGCTTATTGAGCTGGTGGAGAGGGATGGGAGCTTCTAGGTTACAGAGTCACTGAGAAAAGCTCTGCTCCATTAAATGACATTTAAGTAGAGACCCCGAACCAGCCACAAAGCCTTTCAGGGTAATAACTGTTCCAGCCGAAAGAACAGCAAGTACAAAGGCCAACGACAGGCCTGAGATTCTAGGGTCTGCAATCTAAGAGCCTCAGTTATTCCTTCTGGAAAATGGGAATAATAACCCTTACCTCATCAATGAAATCAATGTGCTTAATAGAGCATCTGGCAAGTAAGCCACTCTGTCAGTGGCAGAGGTCATAATTACTGCTCCTATTGCGGCCACTCTTGTGGTGCTTCCCCCAGGCCTGCCCCAGCCCCTAGAACAGCTCCATAAAAGTAGAGGCCGTATAGGTAAAGCTTTGTGATTACCGAAAATCCTAGAGCTAGGCTCCAATTTTTAATCTCCCCTCGTAGTAACTCAAACACTAAGCATTTCAGATTCTCCTCTGATCTCAGTAAGGATCAAGTATTTGAACTCTCAGCATTGGAGAAATGACTCGAGGCCAGAGAGGGTCAGTGGGCTTCAGACTAGCACATGGCAGAACCCCCAGAAATGTGGGCAAGGTGTTTAGTGTGCCAAAAACATTCCCCACAAAGGAAGGCCTGTTGCATCAGTATTAAATTCATGATAGAAGAGTATAGGAAGGAATCGTTCTCTGCCCAAAGAACAGACTATTCTGCAAATAAAGGACAGAAAAGGCCACACAGTAATGGAGCATTCAGGTGGCACCAGGGAAATTAGATCATCAGCAGGTTTGTAATTAGTCAGGCTCCCTGTCACAGATGTGCATTAGCAGAAGGAACTTGGGAAGACAGAGTTATTGCCCTGCCTGATACTGTTTACAGGAATCTTCACACAGCACTTCCAGGGGGAAGGAGGAGAGGCAGGTGGGGGCTCCAGATGTCGTCGGTGCCCACAAGAGTGTGCTGAGCCCTCCGAGAGCAAGGCTAAGAGAGGACAGATGTGCTGTCCTTTAGAAGGCTGAAAGGCTGTCCTCAAGATAAGGACAGGGACAGCAGCGTTCACTGACAGTCTTACGTATGGAGTTATCTTCACACATGTAATCCTTAGAGCCCTGTGAGCAGAGTATTATTACGCTGCCCCTTCTATAGATGAGGAGAGGAGACGGGCCCAGAGAGGGAAAGGAACTTGTCGATGGCCACACTGATAAGGCAGAATTTGAATCTAAGACCACTTGACATTTGACTCTAAAGTTCAGGGAAATTTAGGGCCCCTGGGGTGGGTCAGTCAGTTAAGCATCTGACTTTGGCTCAGGTCATGATCTTGTGTTTCCTGGGTTCAAGACCCACATTGGGCTCTGTGCTGACAGCTCAGAGCCTGGAGCCTGCTCTGGTTTTGTTGACTCTCTCTCTCTCTCTCTCTCTCTCTCTCTCTCTCTCTCTTTCTCTTTCTCTCTCTCTCTCTCCCCCCCCACCCCACTCACCCTCTGTGTCTCTCTCTCTCAAAAATAAATAAACATTGAAAAAGTTTAAAATTCATGGAAATTTACTTACTATCTCACCAAGGCTCAAAATTAAAGCAACTGGCAATTTGAGGAAGATGTATTTTGCCTTGATTTGAAAGAAACAAGCAGGTATTCTAATCATAAACTCCCTGTTCCTGGAAACATAATGGAGTGAGTTGAGACAAAGGTCCTGGGAGGAATTTCGTACCCCCAGCGTGGCTGTGGGGGTGGGTGGGGAGGTGAAGAGGGGCATGGCCAGACGCAGATAGAGTCACACAACAGCCAGGAGACACAGCCACACCAGGTATTTTGACAGCAAGAATTTCACATCAAGCCTTGTTACCCGGGTATCGGAGAACTGACAAGACAGAAGGGGACACTGAGGAATCACAGAGGTGGTAACTAGAGGAAGCAGCTGCCAGGTTTAGCCCTGGGCAGGAGACAAAGAACTGGGATTCTCAGAACCTAGAAGCCTGGGGGAGGGGCTCTGTGTGGCAGAGACCCATTCCTCCGAGGATGGGATGCCGCTGGCTGGCTGGTGCTGGTGTCTCTGAAGTGGAACTATAAGGTTGATTCTGGGAGTTCAAAAAATACGTATCAGAAATGAACCAATTGCTGGCACTGGAACCTGATGCCACTGCTAGTTGCACTGGGGACACGGGCGGGAGCAGAAAGCCTCCTGGAAGGAACGTGGCCCTCTCCTCCAGCCCGCACCCTCCTTTTCCCCTGCTGGCAGAGCATACCTTGGGGCTGCTGGCAAAGCAGAAATGTGGCTTGCAGCAGAGTCCCAACCAAGCATCACTGAGCAGAACTGAGAAGGGAGCTCTTGGGGCTGCAGGTCAGTAGCTTAACCAGCTCGGTCTAGGTGTCTTTCCTTCCAAAATTATAGAATCCCACCTTGTGCCAGGCACTGAGGATACACCCGTAAGTAAGACAACACCCCTTCCTTTGTGGAAATTGCATTTTAGGGGTGGAGTGGGATCGGGGTGCTCAGACTATAAACAAGCAAACAAACGTATAAGGTAAAGGATTTCAGAGCATGCAAATATTTGAAGCAAATGGTGACTAGTCTGTATTTTCTAATGAGCAGGATAGAGTCCTCTCAGAGCTCGCCGACCAGTTCATGATAGACTAACCAGCCATTAAGATGAAGAGGGAAGGTTCCGTGGGAGTCATGGTCATTATAAAAATAATCACCTTGATTTGCTAGTCTGTTACCAGACGCTGTGCTGGGTGTTGTATTTGGATTATCTGGGTCTTAAAACAAGCACCTGAGGTCATTATTATTTATTACACCCATTTTGCAGATGAGAAAGTAGAGGCTCAGTCAGATTTGGTGATTTGCTCCAAGAGAGGAGGTTGAGTCAGTGGGACGGGTGACTGATCAGAGGAAAGTCTGGGGAACAGGAGGGGGTCAAAAGCCACCAATAGTTCTGGAAACAAAACCAGGAAAGATGTAAAGAGGATTAGGTCTGGGGAGGGAGATGATTACAGATTCCACATGTCTTGGGGATAGACACATCCAGCTGGGAAGTGGAAATGAAAGTGAGGAGGAACTCAGGAGGGAGGACCGGGATTCCAGAATTCTCATAAATAAATGATTGTTTTTGTTGCTGCTCAGGAAAAAGATAATAAATGTGTTATCCCAGCAGGCCAAACATATTAGCATTTAAATACAGGCTTACACAGGTGGGTAAAAAAGGCAATTTCCTAAGAATTAAATCAGATTTTATTTTTTCCTCTACTTCTCAGGAAAAAAATTCCCTTCTGCTTCCATGGATCCTCAGAGAGGGAGGAATTCGCCTTGCTTGAGGGACCTGCCAGCTCCATGTTCTCAGAGGACCCTGCTGTAATTATGAGAAACCGATACCTGAGGACCGATGGAAATTCATCAGCACTGCTGGCTGGACGTCTCAGGCTCATTTGCGTGGAGGGCAGGGCAGCTGCCGGCCAGGTCCGACGCCCTCTGCACCGGATGTGTCAGCAGATCCCCAGGGCCCGGCTGTGGGCTGCGGGAGCCATGCCCTCTACAGAACGGGCAAGAAGCAGTGGTGTGCGTCCAGGCAAAAACGGAGAAGAGACCAAGTCGGGTCCTGAAGCCACCCCTTCTCCCTCTGTGTCCCCAGTTGCTGCCTTATGGCTGCCCACTGGCATGTCCTGCCCATTGGTGTCTTCTGTCCCCGCAACACACTACGCTCACAACTGGACTCAGTCCTGGAACCCCACAGGGACCCCTTTATTTTGTAATCATGGAAAGAGAACACTCACTTGTAACCAGACACCAGAGGCCACGGGGTGTGGGCCGTGTTTGCTCCAGGCTGACCAACAGAGAGCTCTCTGAGACAGGCCAATTTAGGTCTCAGGGCTGATTCCCCCCTGCCTCCCAGAGTCACTAAAAGCAGCCCCTCAAAATGCAGAGATTAGAGCTTGGGTCCCAATTCCTAGATGGGTCCTGGATGCTTCTGTTCTTCTGGTTTCTCATCAACATACACCTGTCCTGTGTGCCCAGTAGTCAGGGTCCTGCTCTTTGCAAATAGCCCACAAGTCTTCTCTATCATTCTCCAGCTCAACAAAGCACATCATCAGCCTCTGGGACAGCCGGGCTGCGACACTGGGAATCATTGTTAACTGACTCTCAGACCTCATCCTCTTCCTCTCTGTATCAGTTTACTGTGTCAGCTGTAACAAATCACCTCATGCTGAGAGGCTGAAAACAGCAGGAAGTTTACCTCTCACAGTTCTGGAGGCTGGAAGTCTGAGGTTAAGGGTTGGCTTTGGGGAGAAACTGTGCCTTTGTGGCTCTGAGGCCAGGTGTCAATAATAGCAAAGGGGAAATCAGTCATGGTGCCTGGTCCCTTTTGTTTTTGTGATTCTTTCACCCCCTTCCCCCAACAAGTCAGGTTCTATCTGGCCAGGTCCGCTGCAGAATAGGGGAGCTGGCCTCAATTCACAGCCAGGCCAGAATAACTGGTCCCTTCTACCTTTAAGGCCCCACACCTAGACAGTGGGGAGAATGGTCACATGACCATTCACAAGGCCAAACCACAGGCAGCTCCTGGTCGAAGTCAGAACAATCTTTCTAGAATCCATCCAGAGACAGTGATGGAGGGAATTGGAGAGGAAGCATTTGTCAGTTAAATAAGAGTCCCTTTAAATATTCATCCTCTTATTGGTAATTACATCAGTGTCCAGAGGGGCTTGGCAGAGTCCTGGGTGGCTAATGGGCAGGCGGGAGACAGGGGGGCATTTGCATAGGGCATGTAGTGGGTCCCGAGGAGGGGCCGTTTCCCATACTCTTGTATGATGTTCACTGCGGATCCGGATCACCGCCCCTTGTCACCGTGCCCAGTGCCTCAGACAGCAAAACCAACTCAACTCTTAGAGGAATTCAAGCCAGTGCCAAGCTGGTGGGTTCCGGGAAGGGCAAGAGGCAGTAGGCTGCCGGAGGTGACTCTAAGCCTCATTGGGTGGTTTGTGTCATTTTTCTCCATCTAGCCTATAACCTTGCTCATGGTAGGAAGGTGTCTGTCACTCCTTTTACCAATACCCCCGCCACCCCTGTCCCCAGGAGATCTCCCTGCTGCAGAATCAATACCCCTGACTTTTGCACCACCTTCATGCTCCTATAAACAAAAGAAAGGCGGGCAGCCCCCTGTGTCTGTTTCAGCCTGTTTCTTGTCTGTGATATGGTTGTATAACAGCTTCCAGGTTGGGGGTATCCAGATGAGGATAAATGAAATAATACATGAGAATTTCATTTCTAAATTACGAATTGTACACAAGCATTAAAGGTCATACATTTTAAGAGGAAGTGGCCAGCTCCTACATCTCCAACTTATGTGACTTTAGATAAAGGAAACCATTTAAGCCTCAATTTCCCCATCTGTAAAATAAGGGTAATAACGGTCCTGACATCATAGGGTTATTGTATCCAGTGAAAATGAGTGTAGGACCTGGCACATAGTAAGCGCTCAATAATGGCAGCTATTATTATCTGCAGTCTCTTTTGTCACTATTGTTGTAACGCTAACCAGACAGCACACTATACAGATGGAGAAACTGAGACCCATAACTGGCCTGTCTGGGGTGGTCTGACCCCACATGAAATTATCTGGAATCTTGAATTATTGGGAGTCTTGCCTCCTTACTACCCACAGTTCTTGTCTGCCTCCGTACTACTCACAGCTCGTGTCTCTCTCTCTCTCTCTGGCCAGGAGTCTGAGAGCTAGGTGTTCTTGGGCTTCCAAGTCCCAGAGCAAGAGGACAAAGGACTGGACATAAGGTAAGTTTCCTGGGCCCCATTCCTTCTGTGGCTTCAGCTTAGGCTGGAAAGGGTATGCGGTCCTGCATCCCTAGCAGTAGCAGTGAACTATGTCCTCACAGGACACACCTAAGATGCTGCCATGTAGATGGAAAAATGCTTGGGTTTGATTCTCTGACTTCCAGATGGGGAGCAGAGACCCCTCAAAAATAATTGTGCAGTGGGAACAAAGAGAGGCGTTGGAGCCCCTCTCTGGGGCCTTCCACATCTCCCCCTGCTCTGGTGTCCCCTCATCCTTCATTCTCTCCCCTCTCCCGTTCACATGAATGGGGACCCTGGAGAGAAATTAAAATGTCGTGGAGAGAAAGAAGTTATTTTGCCATCAGCTGGCACCTAAATTCCTTTTAGAGAAGGACTTGTCTTTGTTGGGGTCTGGGTGCTGAATGTCGCTTTGATAAACAAAAGTTGACAGAAGACACAGAAAGAAATGCTTAAACTTCTCTGTTATAGGAGCAAGCAGGAGTTGGGATGGGAGAGAACTGATGGGGGTTCAGGAAGAGGAGAGGGAGGCTGACCTGCAGGCACCGGAAGTAGCCAGAGGAGTAGTCTTGGAAGATGCATGTCTGACATTCAACTTCTAGTCATCTGTGTGGCTCTGAGGGAAACTTCTTCTATGTCTTATGACGTTGGCTACACCCAAGGGATTTGTCAGATTTTTTTTAATGAAAATTAGGAGAAGGGGCTATATTAAAAATTCAGATAGATTTGATGTAGAATAGCTCCAGGGCACATAGGAAACCAAGCGGGTCCCTAGCTGGCTTAATTCAGTGAGGTCCAGGTGACTGGGCAAAACTCTACCCAACCCATAACCCCCACCTCTGCATAATAGCAGAGAGGTTGAGAAGGGGAAGGGTCTGCTACTTGGTGGGGGGACATGCAGACAAAACTCATTTGAGTCTTGAAGGATAAGGTATCTGAGCTGATTTTTCTGTTTCAGACAAAATAGAAACACCAACAACAGCTTGTGTATTATCTTCCCAGAGTGCTTCCCATATTTTGTCTCTTTTAACCTCAGTCCGTTCAATTTTTAGACAAGGAGACTGCAGCCCTGAGAGGTCATGTGACTCGTTCCCAGGTACACTGACCAGGGTCTGCTCCTCACTGCTGTTGGGACCTCTGCTGACTCAGCAGAGCCTAGGCATCTGGTTGCAAAAGTTTGCTAATCATTAGGATGCTAAGTGGCTCCAAAAATACTGGGTGGTGGCTTCCAGGAGGCAAAGCTGAGCCTGGAAGTGGGAGTCGTGACCAATCTTTGTCATGATCCACACACCCCTGCCCCTAGCCCGGGTGTGGTGGTGGTGGTAGGAGGCTGGTGTCAAGGAAAAGCCCAACAGGACCAGAAGAAGAAGTATGTGCCTGATGTGGTAGAGGAAGGTGAGGAGGCCACCTCCAGTGGAGGCCTGGGGGTTGAGCTACATGCAGCTAGACCCAGGGATCCGTATGTGCACAGCTGGAGGAAGTTCAGGTTCAGAGGCAAGTACCACAGAAGAGAGCATTCCAGACAGCTCTGCTGCAGAGTTGTTGCTGTCCTTGGTAGCCACAGGAGGTGTCATTTTTGACCAGGACTCACCCAACCCCACCATCTTCATGATGGGAAGGAAGTTCTGTGGAGGTTGCTTTGTGCCTAGGATGTAGGTGTTTTCTGCACTGCCCCAGTGCCTCACTAGAGGGAGCCCAAGTTCCCACTCCCCACCTGCCAGGTGTGGCCTCCCTTCTGTCCCAGAGAGGAGGTGCATCTAGGCAGCCCTCCCTCCTAGTATTGGGGAGGTCGCAGCCAACTCTGGAAAATGTTTTCAGGAAGCACAGGCAGCAAAGGCTAAGTTTGACTACAAAATGAGTGCTCTTTCTCCTCACAGTTGATGAGAATTTAGGACCCACACACTGAATCTTGTGGCCTGTATTCTACCTTAAGCCTTTTCCCCCATCCCTGAATCTGAGCTCTTCTTAACAAGTCCCACCAAGCACAGAGTCCCGGAAACCCTGACACAGGATGGGGGACGGGAGCGGCTCAGCTGTGTGCTTGACACCTATCACCTGTCAAGGAGGCAATTTGGTGGTCAGACCCGTGGGCTCTTGAGTCAGACGATTTTGTTTCCAAATTTCCCCCAACTAGATTTGATTGCCAAGAGACTAGGAACATTGTCTATCTTGTGTACCACAAAATCCCCGATGCCTGGAATAGAGTCTGGCACACAGAAAGCAGTCGATATTTTATGAATAAACCAGTGGCTCTGACCTTCCTCCTTCTTTAACCTTGCGCTGGCTACCTCATCTCTTTGAGCCTCAGTTTCTCTTTCTGTAAAGCGGGACAAAAACATACTTACCAGACAGGTGGTGATGAAGACTCATGAGTGTGTGTGTAGTATCTAGTAAGCCTCTAATAATAAATAGCAGTGACTAGCAGTTCATATGTGCTGGCCACTCTCTGAGGTCCTGGGTGTGCCTGTGTGGCGTTCATGGGTGTACGTGGGCTTGTGTGTGTGCACATAATCTCATGTTGTCCTCCCAGCAGGGTGGTTCCATTATTATCTTACTTTCACAGTTGAGGAAGCTGAGGCACAGAGAGGGGCTGTGTGCATCCAAAGTTGTTCTGCTGGTAAGTGGTGGTGGAAGCAGATTCCTAAGCAGAGTAAGTCTGCCTCCACAGCTTTGCTCTCACACTTAGAAACTGCTTGCTTTGAGTCCTTCTGGATCTGGTATTCTGCAAACAACAATGTACTGTTTTGGGACATTTTGTGCAGGGGGCAAGACAAGTCTCCAGGCGTCCTTTTCTGCACCTGACACTTTTTTTTTTAATTTTTTAAATGTTTTATTTATTTTTGAGAGAGAGAGAGAGACAGCATGAGCAAGGGAGGGTCAGAGAGAGAGGGAGACACAGAATCGGAAAACAGGCTCCAGGCTCTGAGCTAGTTGTCAGCACAGAGCCCACAAACTGTGAGATCGTGACCTGAGCCGAAGTCCAGCACTTAACTGACTGAGCTACCCAGGCGCCCCTGCACCTGACACTTCTAAGGCCTATATGACCACAGGCACCTGAGAGCTGATGAACTGAGTTGCCCAGGGACGTGATGATCAGTCACTAAGTGTCAGACATGGAACCCAGCCTTGCATCTTGCTGCTGAGTGGAGACAAGATGAGCTCAAGGAGTTCCCTGCCAGCCCTAGGGGCTCTCAGCCTTGGGCATCCATCAGAATCTCCCAGGATTCGAGTCAAGTGAGGATGCCAGTGCCCATGCCCAGCTGGCAGACGCTGATTCTGTAGGTAGACTTTGGGGCCTGAATCTTTCGACAAGCACCCTGAGCCAGTGTTCTTTCTACTTTGGGAAATCTGGGGGGGAGGAGGGGAGAAGATCTACTAAATGAGTATGTACTCAGGAGGGAAGGAATGAGCAGGCCTGTTTTGGCTTTTCAAGAAAGAGGGAAATGCCAAAGAAATGTTAGTCTATGGCTAGTTCCCCCTGCCCCCGTCACTGCCAGCCCCCGCCCCCCAACCCCCACAAACAACATTCCCATGGCCCATGGCCTCCAAGGGATGTGCTGAGTCGCCTCCAAGACAGCCACCCAGCCCTACCAATGGGCAGAAAACATTAAGCCCAGATAGAGGGACAGAGTAGGGAATCTGAGCTCCACCCTTTGTCCTGCTCTTCCACCTCCCTTTGCTTCCACTAGAAAAAAGAAAATTGCCAAGTAATTGCTCCGTTACATCCCCCGCTGATCCCTGGTCTTCTTTCTTGCTGAGATTATAATTAGGGAATTAGTAAATTTAAATAGAAAATCCATGAGCAGTGCAGAACTTTCATTTTTCAAATGCTGTTTCCTGTACCTTGTAAGTGCCACTTGTGGGCATGTGGCAGGGCGAGGCCCCACATCAGGTGGGGGCAGGAAGCTAGAGAGCCCCTTGGCTCTTTGCAAAGGAACGGGAGCAATACCAGCAGCCTGGGGAAGAATTTGCTGTGTGTAGGAGGCTGGGCCGGGTGTTTCCCAAGCTTTGTCATATCCATCCTTGGAAGTATCACTAATTTTATTCCCATTTTACAGGTGAAGAAACTAAGGCTTGGAGAGAGAATGATTTGCCCAAGGTCACACAGCTATTAAGGGACAGAACAAAGACTTGAAGTCCCATGCATCTGAGCCCTTAGCCTATGACTACGCTGAAATTTGACTGCTTTTCCAATGCAGTGTTGGCCTAAATTACAGATTCTAGTAAATTCCAATTCCAGGTTGCATGGTCTCTCTTCTTACCCCACCAAAGCCTGGATGCAGCCACAGCCTGGCTTCTCCCTGTATCCCCAGGATTCTCAGGTCAAAACCAAGTTCCTGGAAGGGTTGAGAGAGAGGAAAGGAATTTTGTCTGTCCAGTGAGTTATAGTTTCTCCCTGGACTAGTAACACTGGGCCCTCGAAACAGCCTCTCTGGGCAGGAGGACCAATCCATTCACCTCCATCTCTATTTTAGAGTTGAGGGAATCAGAACCTGCAGCAAGAAGAAATTACTTTGCCCAAGATGCCTTAACCATTAGGTACTGGCCGATGGAGTTGGGATTGGGTGCCCCCTGGCCCCTGCCAGAGCGGAGCTGCTTCTCCAGGGCTGGGATCTGGTGGTAGGCAATGGGCCTCTCCAAACAGAAATGCAAACAGGTGATAGGCAGGGCAAGGAAAAGAAGCTCACGTTTCTTGGTCATGTGTTAGCTGCTAATGGGAAGGGATTTTGGAGCCACCCTGTCAACAGTGCTTTTCGCTGGGACTTTCTGCATGTCATGTAAAAGTGAGGGTGTTTTGTGGTCCTCATCTGGACGAGATGATGTGAGGACCAGCTGGGATGGTAGAGCTAAGCTCGGACTCAGGAAAGTGCTGAATACATGGTAGTTGGGTACAGAACCCATGAGCTCTTTCCTTGTTTAATATTATTAACAAGTTTTACAATAAGGCTGTGAGGTATGAATATCTCCATTTTCCAGATGGAAAACCAAGGCTCTGAAAGATTAGGTGATTTGATTCAGGCACACATCTCATAAGCAGCAGATCCTAGGTTCTGACTGGGGGCTGTATGATCCCAGGCCCACTGTCCCCCTTCCATGACATGATCTCCAGCTTGGGGACAACAGTAGGACAGGGAGATGCAGGGACAAGAGGACATGAAGTGT
Organism: Helogale parvula; assembly: GCA_004023845.1. Taxonomy (NCBI): domain Eukaryota; kingdom Metazoa; phylum Chordata; class Mammalia; order Carnivora; family Herpestidae; genus Helogale; species Helogale parvula. The sequence goes on from PJEM01009656.1 coordinate 37,109, forward strand.
CCCAGACAGATCAATCGATGACCTGGGCCTCCAGAACAAGTTTTTGTGCCTTGTTTACTATACTTCTCAACCATCTTGCACCGCAGAAAAATCCAGAAGGTATAAGTCATCCTATAGGACAGGAACAAAGGCCCTGGGGACCTTGCTGCTGCTTAACTGGCCCTGGTTCCTATGGAACTTTCCTGGGTTGCCAGTCATCTGCTGTGAGAATTTTCTATTTAGTAGTAAATAAGAACAAATCCCCCTTAAGCCCTTTCTGCTCTCTTCATATCTTATTTATGATTTAAAAAATATTTAAGAACTATCTCACTTTTTTCTTTCCCTTTGCCCTTTTGATTTTTAGTGTTTCTCTCTCTCTTTGTTTTTTTTTTCCTTTTTTGTTTTTTTTTTAATGTTTTTTAGTTATTTTTGAGAGACAGTGTAAGAAGGGGAGGGTCAGAGAGGGGTAGATACAGAATCTGAAGGAGGCTTCAGGCTCTGAGCTAGCTGTCAGCACAGAGCCTGACGTGGGGCTCGAACCCACAAACCGTGAGATCATGACCTGAGCCAAAGCCAGATGCTTAACCAACTGAGCCACCCAGGCGCCCCTCTCTCTGTCTCTTTGTATCATACTCTGCCTCCCACTTTCCCTCTTTGCTTCTGTCTTTGTCTCTTGGCTTGGGGACATTGAGTGGGTTAATTCCTGAAATCAGAAGGAGAGTCAGACCTCCTCCTTTCTGACACTCCCCTCCCCAAGTGCCCTGGCCTCCTGGGCCCAGCACCAGCTCAGCACCTTGGTGAAGGCAAACCCTTTTATGTATGGCTGTAATTTTCCCTGGCCTCAGAAATTCACAGCTGAGCTCTCTCCTCATATTCCTAAATGTAAATAAACATCGTTCCCAGATGGGAAGGGCAGGGTCATAAATTGGCTATGCTTCTGCAAAGCAGGACTTTTTAACCAGAAAAAGGCAGACTCTGGTCTCCCTGCCTGAAGGGGGCAGAGAGAAGAGAGGCCAGAGGGCCCAGAGAATGGGAGGGAAAAAGAAAGAACAGGTGAAGGCAGGGGAGAAGGAGAGAAGGGGATAGAGGGATGGGAGAGACTGCAGAAAGGTCCATGAGAGCCACCCCTATCTTCCTCACATTGTAAATAAAGAATTTAAAATTACATTTTCCATTTCACTGACAAGGAAACTGAGGCCACAGCAGCCTCAGCGCAATACAGGAGAAGGCAGATTTGTCTCCACAATTAACAGCGGTGCAGCAAGGCAGGGACGGAGGGAGTTTCGGAGCTCCCGAGGCCCCAGGAACTGAAAAACCACATTCTGCATCCTCTTTCTTCCAGCGGAACGGAACTGGCTCTTCTAGTCGAAACCTGCTGTTCTGCTGATTTAGCTTTGCATGCCAAATGCATCTGGGGCTTCTGCAGTCTTCCAGAGAAACAGCACATTTCCTAGGGAGCAAACACTGCTGCTTGGTTCTTGTTCTTTTCAGTTTGGGGGCCCACCCAGAAAACAAGTCAGACCCTCTTTGCTAAGAGAGGTTGTGCAAGGATGCAATCATCTTAGCAGGAAATGGCGGACAGACAGGATCTAACAGGGGCAAGGGTGTTGATTCAGGGTTCAGGAGAGGCCTCACCATATAAGGGATGGAAGGAAACCCCAGGTGACAGGCTCCAGCCCCCTGGACATTCCCGTGCTTCTCCTGGCACAGTCTGCAGCATGCTTAAAGAGATAGCATTGGGATTTTCATTACACTGGGGCCAACCCAGGGCTCAGGAGCTAATCTGGTGTGCAGCTTGTGACCCTTGGAGAAAGGCCACATTTTGGCCAAACAGCATTTCTTGTAGCTGTGGACTGGGTGGTGGGGGGAGAGGTGGGAGAAGAGAGAAATGCTGCTCTGCCCTCTGCTGGAGTAAGCACAATCAGATCCCCGTGGGGCGAGCATGGTCAGATCTCCATGGAGCAGGCACAATCAGCTCCCTGGGGGGTGGGCACAATCAGATCCCCGTGGGGCGGGCACAGTCAGATCCCTGTGGGGAGGGCACAGTCAGATCCCTGAGGGGTGGGCACGATCAGATCTCCATGGGACAGGCACAATCAGATCTCCACATGGAGGGCACAATCAGATTTCCGTGGGGAGGGCAGAATCAGATGTCTGTGGGGGCAGACACAATCAGATCTCTGTGGGCCAGGCACAGTCAGATCCCCATGGGGAGGGCACAGTCAGATCTCCGTGGAGAGGACACAGTCAGATTTATGGGGAGGGCACAATCAGATCTTCTTGGGGAAGACACAGCCAGATCTCCGTGAGGAGGACACAGTCAGATCTCCGTAGGGCGGGCACAGTCAGATCTCCAGTAAACTGTGGCCTGGGGAACAGGCTCTCACATCTCTCTGGTTTCAGGTTATCTGAGCAGAAACCCTTGGAGTCCCATTCTTTGGGAGAGAAGGAACCTTTGAGATGTTGCCTGGCCATCGTGGAATCTTGGCACTGGTCTTGGAGAAGACAATGACCAGAACTCAAAATGGTTTTGACATGTCTCAGCTCTTGTGCTGTAAGACGTTTTCTTTTCTGATAAACGTTCACTAACAATATTTGTCTGTTTTGTTCCCTTTTCTCCCAAAAGCCAAGTGTAGGCACCCACCCCATCTCTGGGTTCAGTGATGTGTCTTCTGTTTCCTAAGTGACTATCTGGGTTTCTTTTCTTCCTGTAATTTGTCTGGATGGTGCCATTTTGCACTGACCTCTTGTCTGGGATAAGTGCCTGGGCACCCACCCACCCTCGGCCTCAGATCCCTCTGTGACCTGTGACAAGTACTGGTTTGGGGTCACCAGAACAGCCCTGTGGCAGCCTCCGAGTGCCCTGGGAGGGATCAGCTGCAGGAGAGCTGCTCTCCTGCAGCGCTCACCATCAGAGCTGGACTCACCTCTAGAGGACTGGATGGAGGGGTGGCAGGCAGCTAGGGATGTTCTCAAAGCCTGTTGGCTTTGCTTGGCTTGTCTCTCTCCTGTCTATTCCTTTCAAGGACAATGGGTAGCCTGCATGTGGATCACAAGAACATGGGGGCATCATTTTCACCAGAGAAAGGAAAAGAACGGAAGATGCCTGATCCAAGTCTTCCTGAAGACCCATCTTCCCCATTCTCAAGGAGCTGTGTAAGCATCCCTCATGGATTCTGGGGTTCCCCTCCCCAGCAGCCCCGTGCCCGTCCTACCACCATGATGCTTTATGAAGAGAAGACCCCTTCCCCAATTCTTTGATTAGTCTGAGCTGGGCTGAGGGGAGAAAACACTGTGGTTACAGCAGACCTCACCATGTTGCCTAATGCGCTGAGGGTGGGGGGAGGACTAGATGGAGGGGTGGCAGGCAGGGCTGGGAGCATGCCATGGTGTTCTCATTTATTGTCTCCCCAAAGGCACTAGCTCCTAAAGAAAAGTTTGAAAGCACCAGTAACTAGTTGTGGTGCCAGATATGCATGGCCTCAGTTTTCATTCCAATGCCTTCCCTTTGCATTTAATGTGAGCACATACATGCACACACTCCCCTCACCATCCATGGGAGAGTCTGCACAGTTTATATTAGCTCTCTTTCCCATGCTCTGTCCCGTCCATATGCCACACCAGTGGCACCAACCCCAGGCCTAAGCCTCGTCCCAGGAACATGGGCCTTTACCAGGAACAAGGGCATGCTTACCCCTGGAGAAAGATGGGCAAAGGGACCAAGGTCCTTCCAAGCCACGGTACAGATGTGGGAATTTCCCCATGGGCCAGAACCTCCTCTCCTTCTCAGCAACTCCTCTTGGCCTCAAAAATAAGAGGGCGGTCTTTTGCCCCCAAACAAAATGAAATTGCCTGTGACTCATACCTGGCCTTGTTGGTTGAGAAACCTACTTCCTGGGGTTGGAGGGTGGGGGAACTGTGAGGAACTGGGACCAGGGTGTGTGTGTGTATATGTGTGTTCACAGTTGGCTTCTTAGGAAAATGATCTAGCGTGGCCCAAAGTCGGTTGGGACATTTTTGGCAAGGAGAAAACAAGAACTGAGTGAGAACTAAAACTACTTCAGTGTCTTGAAGCCAAATTATCTGCTCCCATTCTGTTGGGAAGGGAAGGCACTTTAGAGGCAGGTTTCGGGGGCCCTCGGAAGAGGCTCTGTGGGATGTCATTCTGGGAGCTCCCAGCTCCCATCTCCTCCTGGGTTTTTAAAACCTTGGAGAGGCCACACTGCCTTCCTTCCTCTGCCACTTGTCTTGACAGGCTGATCTGCTTCGGGGGCAACGGAGACTGTCGTCTGGATCTTGAGGGAACAAGAAGTGAAGCTGTTTTGGTTTCTGTTTGCATTTCGTTTGTTATTGTCATAAATGGGAAATATCAATTGACTTGGATATAAAATGGGGAACTGAGACACAACGCATTATTTTTGCCATTTTCTCACTCTTGTAGAATAGGAGTGAAGAACAAAGTGCTTTCTAATGGTACAACTTTTAGGCAACAAGGTCATCGTTAAAAGCAAGAAAAGGAGAACAAATGGTGTTTGTTGAAACTTACTATTTTACCAAATGATCTTATTTAATCTTTAAATTTTTTTATTTTTAGTGTTTTTTATTTATTTTTGAGAAAGAGAGAGAGATAGCGTGAGCAGGGGAGGGTCAGAGAGAGAGAGAGACAAGCAGATGCTGAAGACAGGCTCCAGGCTCTGAGCTAGTTGTCAGCACAGAGCCTGATGTGGGGTTTGAACCCACAAACCATGAGATCATGACCTGAGCCAAAGCCGGACACTCAACCGACTGAGCCACCCAGGGACCCCTGATCTTATTTAATCTTTACATCAGACTCAATGACAAGGGTACTTATGTCCCCTGTTATGGTGGGGATGCTGAAGCTGAGTGGTGAAGTGACTTGTCCAAGGTCTTATATGTAGAGATAAATGCCAGAGAAAGGATTTAAAATCTGGGCTGATTATTGCCAAACTTCTGTGCTTCTCAAGTTCTCACATCATCCCTGGCTCTCTTCCCCTCATCCCCACCCCTTGCCTATAATCACTCTTCTCCCAGGATCCTGAGTAGATGTTCTAGAAACAGTCCTGGACCAGGAGGTAAGGGCTAGCCTTGGACTTTTTCTAGACAAGGCTGCTCTCTGTCCCCTTGTTCTGGCTCTGAGATGGAGCCAAAAGTTTGTCCAACAGCAACCTGAGTGGAGCTCAGGACAAAGGTGGTCTCACCTGAGACCAGGTGGTCAGGGAAGACCAGGTAAAGTGACACTGACAGCTCAGTGCAGAGAGGAGCCACAAACTAAACTCCAAACAATGCACATGTGCTATGTTTATGTATTCACTGACTCCTTCCCTCACTGAATAATTAGCTGAGCGTCTAACTTGGAATGAAATCCAAACTCTTTTCCATGGCCTGCAAGATGCTACATGATCCTGTCCCTGTAGACCTTTTCAAACTCATCCCACCCCTCCACTGCTTACTCTGCTCTTTTCTGTCCCTCAAACACACAAAGCTCACTCCCATATCAGGACTTTCTGCCACTCTTTTCTTGGCTGCTTCTTCACTATCATTTGGGCCTCGTTACAAATACCAGCTTCTTATAAGGTGATCTGCCCATTCTTTATAAACCAACACCCTCTCTGACACCACTCTGGTTAATTTACTTTCTAGTAAGTCTTGCTCACCTATCTTGCTTTTTGCTTCTCTTATTTCCATATTTTGTGTCCCCCCGTCCACTGGAGTGAGGGTTAGTGAGAGCAGGGCCTTCATCTATCTTATTCCTCTCTATATGCACAGAGCCTAGAAAATGGCTGATACATGGAGGATATTCAGAAATATTTGTTGGATGGATGGATGGATGGATGGATGGCGGATGGATGGATGAATGGATGGATGGATAGATGGATGGATAGGTGGATAGATGGACACAAACGTTGACAGATGAGTATATAGATGGATGAATAAATGAAGTGACGAATTGATAAATAAATAGATAAATGGATTGATAAATGGTATCTACTAGGTACCAGGTCCCAATGGGGATATAGAGATTGAAGAGTTGACTGTGAAGTAAGAGAGCTCTTCTCATAGTCAGGTAGATGTTACTAGGTAGAGTAGATGTTCTGGGAGAAGAAAGAAGCATATCTGGGGTAGAAAGGAGGAAGAGGTCTATTCTTGCTTGTGGATGATAGGGAGGTGACACTTCCAGCCATGAAAGATAACATGGTGATTAACTAGGTGATCAGTGAATTTAAGAGTTTTCTCTATAGCCCAGGAAAAGGTAAAGAGGCTGAACCCAGTCTTATTTAGCTTAGACACTGCAAGTTGTTTCGTTTGGTGAAACATAGGGTGTGAAACATCTTGTGTTGTTCACTGCTGCAACTGCAGTGTTAGCATCTAGTTAGTTACTCTACTATTGGCATTTGATAATAGTACTCAAGACTAGGTACTCAAAAATTATTGTTGAAGAAAGGAACAAAAGGAGAGCACAGTGAGAAGTAAGACTGGCAAGGTTGACCAGACTAAGGAATTTAGACCTTAGCAGGAGGACAATGGGAAGTCACATAAAGATGGATAAGATGTAGGTTTCTGATAGCCACCCACCCCACTGCAGGACAGGAAATGTGCTGGGGAAAGGCCATGCTGAAACAGGAAGGAGTTAGACTATGGTAGAGTCCCAGTGAGAGATGAGAGGCGGTCCAGGAGAGATGAGAGGTGGATTGGGAGAGAAGTTGGGGAATTGAGCTATGAGAAGATGGTTTATATGAGGAGGTAGAGAGATGCCCCAGAGATATGAGGAAGAGAGACTTTACAGGATTTCATCCTTGATTCCTTATGGATGAGGAAGGGAATGGGGTGGGAATGGAAGGAGAGGAAGGCTCCCAGTCTCCAGCCAGAATGACTACATGCTGGTCATTGGAATACACTATGTACTGGGGAGGGGGGATATTAATTATGCAGCTAATGAAAGTTATGTGTCAGGATTGCTCACTTCCATGGGCCACTTTCAAAACCCTGAACCTGATTTGGTATTCACTGCTTTAGTTTTCTCAAAGAGCCTTTCTCTATCCAATTATAGAAGCTCCAGGCCTTACCAAGCCTGGATCTTCTTCTGGAAAATAATGGAGATAATTTGGGGGGAAAGATTGTAAGTTCCATTTGGAGCATGTGGAGTTTGAGATGGACGAAAGGCCTCCAGTTGGAGACGTTTTGCAAGGAGCATGTGTGGTGGTTAGAGCATAGGTCAGGATTCAGATCCTGGCTTCAAGCTGAGTGAATCTGGGCAAAGTGTTTGGGAATCTGTCTGCGCTCAGTAAAATGGGACAATAATATTAGTAGCACTTTCCTGGTTTGTTGTAAAGATCAGGTGAGATAATGTATGTAAAATACTTTAACGGTGCCTAGGGCATGGTAGGTCCTCACTACAAGCTATGTGTCAGCTCTTGGTATTCTGTGGGGAAGTACAGATCTGAGGGTCATCAGAGTGGTGGAAGCCTTGGAAGGATTGCACAGGAAGAATGTGTTAGGGCATGATAAGAAGGCCAAGGATAGAGCTCTGATGTTTATCAGGGTGATGAAAGGAAGAGGAACCAGCAAGAGAGGCTGACAAGGATCAGCCAAAGGGGTGAGGGTGGGGGGAGGAGTGGGTCCTGGAAGCCTGAGGAGGAGAGACTGTCCAGCGGGCACTTGGTCATGAGTGTCACCTGCTGTTGAGTGTCAAGGCTCTGGCGTGGGCTTTGGGGAAGTCATGATTGAGTTTGTCAGAGGGATTCAGAGTGGCTCTGGACACTGAGAAATGAACGTGTGTGCAGAGAGCAAGCGTAGACCATCCTCCAGAGGACCCTCACCATGGGAAACGGAGAACAGAGGGAGAGAAAGAGAGAGAGAGAACTTTGGGATGGTTGGTTGGTTTTGTTTTTGGAGGACACAAGTTATTTAAAGATGAAACTCACAGGCTTTGGAGCCTCTGAAGAAGAGTTGTGGCAGAAGATTTTAAATTTGGGAAAACAATGAAATAATTGATGGGAAATGTGAATGATCCTGGAAGGATCAAAGACAAAGGGAAAGCTGAACTCCTAATGGCTCTCGAGTCTAGAAGGAAGGGGGTGAATGAGGAAGTTATAAGTTCGTCTGTATGTGGGAGGACAGGAAGTGGGGGTTATGTCTGTTGGCTTCAGTTTTACTCTGTGAAATGGGATAATAGGTTATCTGTGGAAATAGGCGATACATAGCATCTCTCCAGCTGCGGGGCATTTAGGAGAAATTGTGACTAAGAAACTTAAAATCTCAAAGGAGAAACCAGGGCTGCAGGAACCAAAGCTGACGACGAAGCTATTAATAATGTCCTTATAAATTATTTCATATCAAGTAATACAAAGCAATGAACACCACACCAAGAGAAGACAGCTTCAGAGGCACTTTGCACATCTTTATTAGTACTGCGCGGTCTCTGTAATTTACAATCCTTTGTTTGCTTGCTGGCTGCTCAAAGCTTTTAATGCTCTCCCTACCCTGCAGTTTAAACAAAACGCTTACAAATTTATTTTTTTAATTATGAATAATTTCAAACACACAGCAAAGTTGAAAGAATTTTATAGTGCATACCAATGCTTCTACCATTAACATTTTACTAAGCTTGTTTATTTAAATAAGCTTTTCATTTTAGGATAGTGTTGGATCTACAGAAAAATCGTGAAGAATAGTGCAGAGCTCCCACATCCGATGTACCACTTTCCTCCATTATTGATGTCATACAATAATATAGTACATTTGTCACAATCAATAAACTAATAGTGACGCATTATTATTAGCTAAGGTACACAATTTTTTCAGATTTCCTTAGTTTTTGCCTAATATCCTTTTTCTATTCCAAGATCCCATCCAGGACTCCACATTACATTCTATTGTCCTGTTTCCTTAGGTTCCTTTCTGCTGTGACATTTTCTTAGGCTTTCCTTGCTTTTAATGACCTCGACAGTTTGAGTGATAATGGTCAGGTATTTTGTAGAATGTCCCTTACTTGGGATTTGTCTGATGAATTTTGTTTTTAGAAAATTAAATAACTTATTTTTCCATCTTTATTGAGATATAATTGACATATAACACTGTGGGTGTTTAAGGTATACAGTGTGTTGGGCTGACACACTCACATACTATGAAACAATTACCACAGTAACTTAGTTAACACCCCAACATCTCATATAATTAGCATTTCTTTTTTATGGTTAGAACATTTCAGATCTACTTCCTTAGTAACTTTCAAGTTTATAATACAGTATTGTTAACTATTACCCCCAAGCTATGACTGACATTTCCCTGACTGTCCCCATCCCCCAGATTCTAGCAACCACCCTTCTACTCTGTTTCTCAGAATTCAACTTTTTTAGATTCCACATACAAGTGAGATCATACAGTATGTGGCTTTTTCTGCTTGATTTATCTCTTTTACCAAAATGCCCTGTATGTTATCACAAATGGCAGGAATTCCTTATTTTTTAATTTTTAAAGTTTATTTATTTTGAGAGGGAGAGAGAGAGAGGCAGAGGGAGAAGGAGAGAGAGAATCCCAAGCAGGCTCTGCATTGAAGTACAGAGCCTGATTCAGGGCTTGATCTCAGGAACCCTGAGATCATGACCTGAGCCAAAATCAAGAGTCAGATACAACCGACTGAGCCATCCAGGTGCCGCAAATATTCCTTCTTTCTCTTGGCTGAATAATCTTTGTGTGTGTGTGTGTGTGTGTGTGTGTACACCACATTTTCTTTACTCATTTGTCTATTGACGGACCCTTAGCTCACCTGACATGATGATCTCCCCACGATTACAATGGGGTTATGGGTTTTGGGAAGAAAGATCACAGAGGTAAAATGCTATTCACATCACATCACATCAAGGGCACACACTATCCACATGGCTTATCATTGTCGATGTTGGTCTTAATCACTGGGCTGAGTTAGTGTTTGCCAGGTTTCTCTACGGTAAACTAACTCTTTTCCCTCTTTTCATGTGTCCCCATTGGAAGGAAGTCACTGTGTGCAGCCCACAGATGAAAAGAAGAGAGCTGGCTCTACTTCACTGAGGGTGCATACTCGTTTTTCTCACTCACCAATTAGCCACGCCTCCATCCATCATTCCATATTTAAAAAAAATATATATATACCTCAAAATAAACTGCAAATTTATCTTCTTTTGTTGCAGGTGATGGGATGTGAAGGGATTATTGTTCCTGTGCCCTGTCTAGTCCTTATCCTAAGTTTCAACTGTATGCACCTTCTGGGTCCCACTGGGATCCCTAAATCACAAAATACTGTCAGTCATCAAAAGGAAATAAGTACAGACCGTTGACTGCATTTGTTTTCAAACCAAGTAGATGTTTCTCAAGGCCATTGCCAGTCTCTGCTCTGCCACGGCACCGTCTTGCCAGCGTACATGGGCAGTACCCTACACACCGGCTGCCTCTGGCCTGTTCTTCCATTGCTTATAGGGCTTCAATGCAATAAGTAAAGAGAATAAATACGCCTCTGCTGATCTTTTGGTTTCATTCTATGTCCTAATTCCCTCTTTTGCTAAGGATCCCCATCGAGAGGGACACTAGATTCACACACTGAAACTGAAATTCTCCAATTCCCAATACATATACATACATTAGATTTTCATTTCACATGAAGTCAACTTGGAGTTGAGGACAGATATGTTGTGTTTCATAACGTACATACAACAGAACATAAATACCACACATTTTGCAAATATGTCAAATTAGATACTTTGTGCTGATGTGCAAATAGCTGCATGGGTCTAGCCCCATGGGAAGAATAACTGAAGGCTGTTGGATTTGATATGAATTTGGTCAATTCTTGCTTAAGTAGAAACTACTTCAGAATCTCTTCTTTCAGCCATCACCATACTTCTCTGTTGACCCTCATCACACTTTGTCCTGTCTTCTGTCTTTTCCATCTATGTCATCCCGGATGTCCCATGAGCCCTGGACATATGCTGGTCAGAACAACCCCAGATGATTTGCTAGTTGGATGGATAAATGTAATTTCTAAATATTTTCTAAGAAATGCCTGATCTTTTGCTTATGCCATTCAGTCTTCTTTCCTCAATTCAGACTTATTAGTAGTGATGGCTGACGACCTTCAAAGTATATTGTTGCTTCCAGGATTTTAAAGAAATTACATTTTAAATTAACACACAGTAATACTGACACTTATATGTGTGTAGTTCTATGAATTTTAATATCTCGGTGTGTGGCAACCACCACAATCAGGATGTAGAACAGGTTTTAACACCCCGGAAAAAGCTCTTCTGCTCCCCTTTGTAACCTTACCCTCACCCCACCCCCACATTCCTAGACCTTGGCAATCACTGATACTTCTCTATCACTACATTATGTCTTTCTGAGATTGTCATATGTATGGAATCTCATAGTATGTAATCTTTTGGGAATGGCTTCTTTCACTCCAAATGATACCTTTGAGATGTTGCATTTTTCAATAATGGCTCATCTGTTTCGCTGCAGACTGGCATCCCGTGGTATAGACGTACTGCCATTTGTCTGCCCGCTCACCAGCTGAAAAGGCATCTGGGTGGTTTACATTTCTTGACAGTTATGAATAGAACTGCTATCAACATGAATGTATGGGTTTGTGTGAACGTAAGTTTTCATTTCTCTAGGGCAAATACCTAAGAATAGGACTGCTAGTTCATACGGTAAGTGAGTAGTTAGCTGTATCAGTACTGGCCAAACTATTTTCCAGAGTGGCTGTATGATTTTGTATTCTCACTAACAGTATGAGAGTTCCAATTGCCTTGCTATCCAGCTTCTTATAATGGAGCAGGCTCTGGATCTGGGACTTCATTTTCCTCCTTACTAGACCAGCAGTGCGGGCCCCCAGGGTCAGAGCCGGCCTTAGCAGTGTGCGTCGGTGCATCTGAGAGCTCAGTGACCTGGCGAAGTCTGCTTCCCCAGCCACATGGATGCGCGCACTCTCCCGGAGGCACAGCACACTCCCTCGTGCTCTGGGACTTCTTCTGGAAGCCTTGGGTTTTGATCTGTATTGGCATTATTGGCATTATTGGCATTATTGGCATTATTTGCATTATTTGCATTATTTGCATTATTTGACTGCTACTCTTTGAGACCTTCTCTATGACAAGCACTTTGCTGAGCACGGTCTTGCTCTTTATTATTGTTAAATACTTCAAACACGGTACATGATGATAAATCCCAACACACCCCTCCCTCACTCCAATTTGACTAATTAATATTTTGCCCATTTTGCTTCAGATCCTTTTGTTTTAAAACTTACGACATTACAAATACATTGGAGTCTCCCTTCCCTTTGTTTCTCTCCCTTCCTAAAAACAGTTGCTTTCCAAAAATTGGTAGGCAGTCTCCTCCATGTTTTTATACACTTACTACAAATGTAAATATTCATAAAGAACATATGGTATTGTTTGCTTAAAACCTTTCCCTTTTAAAAAAAAATTAATGTTTGTTTATTTCTGAGAGAGACACAGAGACAGAGTGAGAGTGGGGGAGGGGCCGGGAGAGAGGGAGACACAGAATCCAAAGCAGGCTCCAGGCTCTGAGCTGTCAGCACAGAATCCATGTGGGGCTCAAACTCACGGACCATGAGATCATCACCTGAGCTGAAGTCAGACTCAACCAACTGAGCCACCCAGGTGCCCCAGCTCTTACCCTTTAAAAAATTTTTTTTAATGTTTATTTACTTTTGAAAGAGAGACAGAGACAGAGACAAAAACAGAGACAGAGGCGCAAGCAGGGGAGAGGCGGAGAGAGGGAAACAGAAAATCTGAAGTGGCTCCAGGCTCCGAGCTGTCAACACCGAGCCTGACGGGGGACTTGAACTCATGGACCGTGAGATCATGACCTGAGCTGAGGTCGGACGCTGAACCCTCTGAGCCACCCAGACACCCCAACACTTTCCCCTTTTTATTGTGATACGAAACGTAACATGAACTCTATTAACAAATGTTTATGCATAGTATACAGTAGTGTCAGCTGTATGCACTCTGCTGCACAGAAGTTCTCTGGAGCTTTTCCGTCTTGCAGGACAGAAACTGCAGACCTATTGAACAGCAACTTCCACTACCCCTTCTGGACCCGGCAACCACCATTCTACTTCCTTCTGCTGCTAAGTTGTACTTGACTACTTTAGATCCCTCGTGTAAGTGGAATAATGCAATTTATCCCTCTGAGGCTGGCTTATTTTGTTTAGCATAATGTCCTCAAGGGTCATCCTTGTTGTAGCATGTGATAGGACTTCTTTCTTTTTTAAGGGTGAATCATGTGCCCCCCCATGTTCACTCTGGCATTATTTATAATATGGGGCGCCTGGGTGGCTCAGTCGGTTAAGTGTCCGGCTTCGGCTCAGGTCATGATCTCACAGTTCATGGGTTCAACCCCACTTCAGGCTCTGTGCTGACAGCTCGGAGCCCTAGAGCCTGCTTCAGATTCTGTGTCTCCTTCTTTCTGCCCCTCTCCTGCTCATGCTTTCTCTCCATCTCTCAAAAATAAATAAAAATGTTTTAAAAATTAAAAAAAATAGCCAAAAGTGTGGAAGCAGCCTAAATGTCCCTCAGTGGATGAATGGATAATGAAAATGTGGTATACCCATATGATTAAATATTATCACATCTTTTCCCTTCTAATATATTACCAAATTTAATCTCTTTGCATATTATTATTCCCATTTTACAGGTGAGGAGACAAAGGCCCAGCTAAATTAAATGATTCATCCAAAGATCAATAGTAAATAGAAGTGACTTGCAAATACCTGCTTGACTTAAACGTGGCCTCCCTCACCCCTCTGCACCTCCCTCGTCACACTCCCCCACAGCACAGAGAAAGGTCAGCACTCCTTAATTCCTTTGGCCCTATGCTAACCAGTGCCACCGCACCGACACCAGAGAGTCACAGGGATGGATTCCCTGCCTGTCTTGCTCAGGAGGATAGGGACTCGGGTCTGGCACCTGGGAAGTGGGTAAAAAGTTCTCAGTGAATGTTGCAAGAAAACAGTGAACAAGCAGAAAGTGGCTTGGATCTGAACTCCAATGTGAGGGCAAGCTTCATCCATGACCTTGACGCTGGCTGAAACCCTTCATTTTCTAATTCATCGGCTTCCCAGAACTTCCCTTTATATTCAGCAAAATCCCTACTTGCCTCTATCATTTGCTCCTTTGAGCTCGACAGAAAAGCCTATCTCTCTGGCTCAGCTTTGGTTTGGATGGTATTTCCAGGTAAAGGCTAATTGACCAATAGCAAGTGGAAACTTAAAGATCGCCCATCACAAGTGGAGAGGAGGTGCCAAGATTCACATCCAGGACCAGAATCTGGCCTTAGACTCTTTCCCGAGGTTCTTCTCACGCTATTGGAGTCTCGAATTTCAGACCCTCATATCTCACCATCATGGTTTTTGTTTTCTCTAAGATTAACCACAGTTCTATTTGTTTATGATTTTATATTAATACAATTAATTTTTTTAACTTTAAAAAATCTTTTCCTTTTTCTGAATAATGTCCATGAAATCATGAGTTAGGTGAGCTCATTGTATTTTTCTAACACATGGCCTTACATGTGTGAGTACCGTGTACAATATTAACATCTGTCAAACATGTGTGTCCATCTGCGTCCTAAGTCACAGCGCTATGTGTGCCACGCCAGCAGATCTCTGCATAATACCGAGCTGCTGTCCTGGGGGTGCCCGGGTCTGGCCACCCTGCCTGCATGACTCAGGAATTAATCTGGTGTGTAGGCCTCCGCAGGGAAATCGAACCAAAGAGTCACACTCTGTTATAATGTCAGGGCTCCAGACCCAGGCTAGCGCAGGCTGCACTAGCTATTTCCTGATACGTGAGTTGTCTAGGAGGGGAGTTTCTGCTAAGGACCTATAACCCAGAGCTACATTTCTTTATCCGTAAACTGGGGTCAAAAAATGCAGAATTAAAAAAATTGCTTCTTCTTTTTTTTAATGCTTATTTATTATTGAGAGAGACAGAGCACGAGCAGGGGAGGGGCAGGGAGAGAGGGAGACACAGAATCTGAAGCAGGTTCCAGGCTCTGAGCTGCAGAACCCATGCGGGGCTCAAACTCTCGAACTGAGAGATCATGACCTGAGCCAAAGTCGGATGCTTAACAGACTGAACCATCCATGCGCCTCAAAAATCCAGACTCTTAAATACAGAGAACAGACTGGTGGTTGCCAGAGGGAAGGTGGGTGGGGGGTTGGAGAAAATAGGTAAAGGGGATTCAGAGTGCACTTAATGTGATGAGCACTAAGTAATGTAGGCAATTGTTGAATTACTACAGTATACACCAGAAACTAATATAACACTGAATGTTAATTATGCATCAATAAAAAAACTTAAAATTAAATTTCATAAAAAGAAGAAAAAGGATCTCTGGAGATCAGACTAGGTTTTTAGTTATAAGCAGCAGATACCGACACTGCATGAAACAACAAATGACTTGCATTGAAGAGCTTGGGGGGCTGGGGCTCAAAGAACTGAAGGGAATGGGAACAGGCTGGGAAGTGGGCAGCCACCGTGGATCTCAGAGGCCCAGGCGATGCACGCATAGTGCTCCAGGAGGTCCAGTGGAACCCATGTCTCTCTTCATGCCTTGAGCTCAGGGCTCAGAATCCTGGGATATGGCGTCGGATGGGCCGCGTCAATAGGGGAAAGGGGTAGGGAAATTGCCCCCTGAGATTCTCCAGCATAATACAAACCCCTCCCACGTGACCGCCCTGATGGGAGCAGTCCCTGGGGGATGTGCTAAGCATGGATTGGAAGCAGGGAGGTGACTTTGGATGGTAAAAAGTGGCAACCAACAGACATTGACCAGTTCAAACTGTTTTGAGAATTTGAAATAATTTGTATAAAGTGATCGAGGGACTGCTTAGTACCTAAATGGTTAATTCTATGGCCTGGGAAGATATATGGAAAAACTATAAGGTAAGGTAAAGACAGAAACTCTTGAATAGAATAGAATAGAAAATTGAATAAAATATAAAATAAAATAAAGTAACATAACATAAAAGAGCATAAAATAGCATAAAATAAAATAGATTACGAGTTATCTTCCTGGGAGGACTTGAAAGAGCCAGTGTAGAACTACACTTAAAACTCCCTCTTTTCCAGGGCCCCCTGGGCGGGGGGCTCAGTCAGTTAAGCATCCAACTTCCACTTAGGTAATGCTCTCATGGTCCATGGGTTCAAAACCTGCATCGGGCTCTGTGCTGACAGCTCAGAGCCTGGAGTCTGCTTTAGATTCTGCGTCTCCCTCTCTCTCTGCCTCTTCCCTGTTTGCGCTCTGTGTCTCTCCTCTCTCTCTCTCAAAAATAAATATTAAAAATAAATAAATATTTTTAAAAATTCCCTCTTTTCCAGACCAAGCCACCAGTTATGAACAGCAGTCTCTAACACAAGGCTTCTGCAGATAGAGCCAGTTAAAGGCAGGACTTACATTGCCAAAGGACACTTAACTGGAAAACAGCACAGCCTCCAGAATGCCTGTGTCCTCAGGAATGGAAGGGGCCCCTGGGCTACGCTGCTCAGCCAGCACTCTGAACCGGAAGGCACACTTCATCCCCTGAGAAACTGGTCTAGGAAGGAAAGAAAAATATAACATCACAAGAGAAGGTTTAGAACTAAGGGATGACTGGAGCATCTGGGTGGCTCAGTCAGTTGGGCATTCAACTCTTGATCTTGGCTCAGGTCATGATCTCACAGTTTGTGGGTTCAAAACCCATGGCAGGCTCTGTGCTGACAGCATGGAGCCTGTTTGGGATTCTCTCTTCCTCTCTCTACCCCTCCCCTGGTATGCTTTCTCTCTCTCTCTAAATAAGTAAATAAACCAAAAACAAATAACAAACAAACAAACAAAAACAACTAAGGGCTGTTAGTTGTTAAACTAAACTTAACCTTGTTAAAAGACCCAAGACCATGTTCTTTTCTGGATATAAGAGAAATGACACTTTGGTAAGTGTTTTTGCCAGAATGAAACAAAAACAGCATCCTTTTCTTTACAAGTCTCCAAACACCCAGTTTATAGGTACCTTCTGGCATTTCCAATGCCAGTTTGCAGTCTGGGGCTCAGCTAGCTATAAGAATTACCTGGGAGTCTGGTAATGAGACAGACCTCTGGGGCCCACCTGGAGACCTGAGCTGGGGCCCTCACTGAGACCACAGGATCTCTGTTTCCCTAAGTTCAACCTACAAAGGAGTCTTTGACCTGGTGGCCAAGCCTGAGTTAGCTTTTCCTTTGCCATGGAGAAGGCTTTATGAAAATACAGTTTGTTAAGCCAAATAATATTTCATAGGGCATATTAAGGAACACTGAATTGCAAAATAGAATAGAGTAAATATTCAAAGAAATTAACTCATCTCCTCCCATGAGAATCATTGCTACATTAGTTTGAAGTCATTCTTAACAGTTTAACAGCTCTCTTAAGGACCTCAACTAAACAATTTATTATATTGGTTCAAATTATTGTGCCTACTTAATAATAGTTCCAGCTACTATGTGCTGGAGCCTCACTTGGTACTCTGTGCTATGGGCTTTAAACACCTGATTGCATTTAATTCCCAACTAAACGCATCATATCACATAATGTGATATGATTCCATTTCACAGCTGAAAAAGCTGAGGCTCGGTACAGTTTTACCTAAGTCAAAGTCAAGATTCGAACCCCAGAATCTATTGACTTCTATGCTGTGTTTGATAGGATCACTCTGGCATTTAAAAAATCATTGCTCCAAGTGTAATGCTGATATTCCCACCAGCACCCTTGACATAAACCAGATAACTGATGTTTCTCTGGGGCTTTTCTCTGTTGGGCACTGGGGCACCATCCATCATCCCACTGAAAACAGGTGGAGTGAACACCAAAGCAGCCTTGGAGGAAGGAAATGGCATAAAATGATGCTACGTGCCCCTCTTCCCTGCTGCCAGGAGCCAAGATTAAAACTTCCTTGGTAGAGATCCGTGGGTGACGTGTAGCAAAATTATAAAAGTTCATACCCTCCACCTGAGCAAGTGTACATCCAGCAATTTACCCTAAAATGGCTGTGTGTAGCAGTTTAGTTGAAAGAATGTTTGCTTCTGAGTAGGTTATAATAGTGAAATTTGGAAACTACCTAAGGATCCGACCAGGGGAAATTATTGAAGTAAGTTCCGGCACCTGCATATCGCGGACGCGCTGCAGCCACGTTAAAGCTGCTTCGGGATGATATTCAGCCACGTGGGAAGCTGCTCACAATACGTTGAATATATTAAAAAAAAACGAAGAAGTTATAAAGAATTGTATGAAGAGTGTGATCCCATTATCACAGTGCAAATTTTTTTAAAAAAGGAAATAAATTCTGTGTTTAATTTTTATCATTCTTACTTCTTGTTTGTATTTTGTTGTTTCCATGATGACTGTGTTTTAACTTTGTAGATAGGAAAAAAGCCACAACTTTGTTCAAACAAAATAAAACATGAAGGTCACAGACAACTTGAAGGGATTTGGGTGGTACATGTGTATAAAGGCACTGGCCCCCTTACGGGCCCCTCTGGCTATCTCCCAGACCTCTGCCTTCTGACTGGCTCAGCACTCCAGACAGCCAGGGATTCACAACATTCTAAACAGGGGTGCCTCGGAGTCTTCCTGGAAATGCAAAAATCCCCACAGGCCGTGTTGGTTATGTCATAGGAAGTCTGGTTTCCGCGCTTGCTGTCACAGGGTGCTTGCGACACGTGTGCTTCTGACCCTCCAACCCTGGGTACGCCTGTAGATCCCCCCAGTTTTTTCACTTTTAGGAGACACCAAAGAGAAAGCAAGCTGAAAAGTCAGCTTCTGGAGGAATTCTCACACCTTGGATAGTCAGAAACGGAAATGAACATGCACTCTGGTTTCCTATGGCCCAGATGATAGGCTGGCGGCAGCCTCATACTTGGGACAGCTGGACCTCATAAGGCTCATTCACTTATGTGTGCCAGGCATCTGTCACTCCTAAGGACATCATGTTGACCTACCTTCTCAGAGACGCCCTTCTAGTGGGAGAGAGAAGCAGTCAGATGACCACTCCTGGGTGGCGCTACATGGGGGTAGGTGCAGCACGTCCTGAAAGCCTTAGGAGAGAGCCCTACCTCACATTCAGAAGCTCAAAGAAATCTTCCAAATAAGGTGATGCTCAGCATTGATAGGGAAGAGACTTAGGAAGGGGACCCTTTACACATTCTCATAGAAGGGACAAGATAATGTTTTTAATTTGTATTGAGTCATCTGAAGTGATTTTTGAGGTACTTTCCAGATAAGTGGATTCAATCATGGGGCCCTAGAGCTCTTGCCAGGTGATTAGAGAAGAGCTGAGAAGCAGAAGGAGGGGTCCATAAGCCTGGGGAGGCAGGGGAAGGACAACCAAATTCAAAGCCAGGCATCAGGACCTCCTCAGCTTGGATCTGAAGGGGTTGGGGCAGAGCGGGAGAATGAAGGTGTTTGAGGCCTGGACAGAGAGGGAGGGGGCAGCAGACTCTAAGAGGCAAGCAGCTCAGAAAAAGGCCCCCAGGGGGAGCTCGAGGGAGCCACTGCTGTTAGCTCTCTCCACGGTGACTGTTGCTTTAAGTTTCCTCAGCCTCTGGTGCCAGTAGGAGAAAAATCTGATAGGGAGCCCAACCGGAGAGAAGAGGGACAAGGATAGATAAAGAGCTGATTGACATTAGGCCTAACAGGGGAGATGGAATATACTACTTAACAAAGAAGGGCTGGCATAAGAGGCAAAGATGCCCATACACAGTTAGTGGTTAAGGAGCCCGGCAGCACCCTGTGATTTCCCCAAGGTCAGCCATGCACCGCCCCAGCCTCGAGATGGCTTGACTCAACCCAAGGCAGCTTCCCAGCCTGGCTCCGCCTCCCAGGGACTTGCTTCCTCCCTGCTGTGTCTGGCACCCACCCAGCATGAGGTGACCTTTCCCAACCACCCAATGGGGATGATACCTCCACTGTGCTTTCTCACAGCTGACCTGTCTCCATGTGTCCACAGCAGTCCTCCCTCCCGAAAACGGCCTTCTTGCTGCATTCATTGTTTTCTCTCCCACTGCTCCCTGAGGGCAGGGCCCTGTCTTGCTCATCACCATAATCTAGTGCTTAGAACAGTGCCTGGTACATACTATGGCTTGATAAAGAATTGCTGGATGAATGAATGAATGAATGAATGATAAATAATGAATGGTGATTATGTCTGGGGGAAAGAAAACTAGTTCCAGAATTAGACATGGACAGGTCCAGTATTAAACTCAACTCCATCACCTGCCCTGGGATAATCTTGAAACACAGGGTCCCAGTTTGTAAAATTGGCTATGCAAGGATTGCGGATTTGCAATGTGCCTTATACAGGACAAGTGTTCTAAAAGGTAGCCATTTAATTTTATTACTACGATAAAGAATAAGGAGGAGAATTCTGCTGTTATAGCAGAGGAGGGATGGGTAGGCGTCCAGAACGGCCAGGCGGTAGGCTGGGGAGGCACATTCCCTGCATGGGTCAGGAAGGGGAGGTGGGAAGCGGAAGACCCTTGACCCCCTGGAAGGCCGTCTAGGCCATCACACAGTGGGAAGGAGAGGCTACGCTGCCCGGTGTCTCAGCTCTCAAGAGCAGACTGAGTGTGGTTTCTTAGGGCACCCCTGGGCGGGTACCAGGGCAGACTCATGACCCACCATGATTGCTCAGAAGCATGAGTACTTCAAGGGAGGGTGCTGAGCCAGCTTAGCTCCCCAGCCGCACTCCCTCATCAGGCCCCAGACATGGGGCCGTATCTGTAAACTTTGCTGTATAGACGGCCACAGTAGAGAAACCAAATGGGATATCTTGGCGTCTTGTTCCCTTTCTTTCACATGATGCAGCTGACTCTTCCGATATTGCCATTGAGTCGGGACTGCAGAAAAAGGAAAATTTAGCCAAACAGAAGAATGCAGCCTGAAAAAATGGGGAAGTGAGGAAAGACACAGCCAGGTCACTGGGAAAAGCACCGAGAGGGAAAAAAAAAAAAAACGCTCATCGAAAGCTCTGAGAACAAAGGGAAACTTGAATGAGGTGGTGGGAGCAGGGGAGAGTACAGGGACAGGGGTGGGAAGTCTGGGACTCCAGTGTAGACTCTCCCTTAACTGCTGTGTGGGTTTAGAACAGTGGCTTCCCCTCTCTGTGCCTGAGTTTTCACAATTATCACCTGTTTCTCACTCCTTACCTCTATCATTCATTCACTGATTCATGGATTCAAAAATAAATCCCAAGGACCTAGTTTGTGCCGGGACTGCTGTGAGCCTTGGGAATTCAGTAACGAGCAAAGCTGACAAAAATCCCCAACTTCACATTTACTCCCCACAGTAAACAAAACCAGGAAAATATGCTGTATCCTAGTTTAGGGTAAGTGCTAAGGGGAGGAAAGTAAGGAAGGGTGACAGGGGGCCTTTTCTGAAAGGATGACTTCAGTCCAGGGTGAGTCAAGACCTAAGGAAGTAAGGGAGGGAGCCAGGATGTCACCTGGGCAAAGCGGGTACCAGGCAGAGGGACAGCCAGTGGCAGGGCTGCCTTGAGTGTGAAACTTTCTCATCTCCATTCCTTTCACTGTTACCAGCCGGCTTGCTGTCTGCAGCAGCTCCTCTGGGGGCTCCTTGCCTCTGCCCATGACTAGGGTGACCCTGCAACAAGGAAGTCAGACCCCAGCACTTCTCTGCTCAAAGCTGGCCGGGTGCTCCTACTACACTCAGAACAGATGGTGGTCCTGCACTCTCTCCTGAGCCTGGCTCTCTCCTCTCTCCTTGTTCCAGCTCCTCTACTATAGCCAGGCTGCTGTTTCTGGAACACATTAAGCAGCTACAGCCTTAGGGACTTTGCCCATGGCCTCTGTCAAGATGTCCTTCCCTGATTACCTGAGTCTGGCCTCTGACTTTATGCAGATGCCACCTCCTTCAGAGAGCCACCCTCACCAACCTGTCCACACGGGCAGCCATCCCTCACTGTGCTTTATCTATTTTTATAGCATTCATTACTCCTATCATTTTATACATTCATAGTAATAGCTGTAATTGATCAGATGGTTACTGAATGATGAACACTGTTCCAAACATCCAAGAATTAATTTGAATTAATTTAACTTCTTCCTGAAGATGGCATTATTACTAACTACATTTCTAGATCCATAACCTGCAATACAGAGAGGTTAAGAAATTTGCTCAAGGCTCCCAGCTGGAGAGCGTCAGGGAAAATTCAAATCCTGGAGCTTCCATTATTAGCCATGACACGCTGGACCAGCACTACCCAAAAAACTTGGTGATGATGGAAACAGTTCTGTGTCCATAACGGTAGCCATTGGTTACAAGTGCCTGTTGATGGGGCACCATCGGTTGGGCATCTGACTTCGGCTCAGGTCAGATCTCACGGTTCGTGGGTTCGAGCCCCGCATCGGGCTCTGTGCTGACTGCTAGCTCAGAGCCTGGAGCCTGCTTCAGATCTTGTGTCTCCCTCTCTCTCTCTGACCCTCCCCTGCTCACGCTGTCTCTTTCTCTCTTAAAAATAAATAAAACATTAAAAAAAAAACAAGCACCTGCTGAGTGCTTGAAATGTGTGTGACCAAGGAACTGAAATTTTAATTTTATTTCATTTTAATTTTTTTGCCATCTTTATATTTCAAAGCATACATTTATGTGCAGCTGACACAAAATTAGCTACACTCCCAGTCGCCTAGTGCTTTAAGGCACAACAAATCTGAGGATAAGATCTATCCATGAGATCTTTTTTTTATGCTATTTTTTTAGCTTTTATTTTTTAAATTTTTTGAAAATAGTTTATTGTCAAATTGGTTTCCATACAACACCCAGGCATTTTCATTATTTTTAATTTAAATAGCCACATGTGGCTGGTGGCTACCATTGGATAGTGGATCCCTAGAGCCTCCTATTTGTTGTTTTGTTA
Source organism: Helogale parvula (assembly GCA_004023845.1). Lineage (NCBI taxonomy): Eukaryota > Metazoa > Chordata > Mammalia > Carnivora > Herpestidae > Helogale > Helogale parvula. The sequence continues at coordinate 60,052 of PJEM01009656.1, forward strand.
ATGTCTGTCTCCCAAATGAGGACAGAATTTCTCTGTGCCTCAGTTTCCTTATTTTATAGTGGTGAAAATACTACATATTACGGTTGTGCGCCTGTTGTGAATATATATTACACAATATTATTACATTTTCTATCTATCTATCTATCTATCTATCTATCTATCTATCTATCTATCTACCTATCTATCTAGTATGTAAAGGGCTTAGAACATAGTTTGGCACAAAGTACATACTCAATGCTTGTTAATCATCATAACCATTGCCATTCCTATTATCATTATGAGGCTCCATATGTTCAAGGACTTTGCTCACTGGTGAATCCCATTATGTAGAACAACCTTAGCACATATTACGTGCTCAATAAATAGTTTTTGAATGAATAAGTGAATTGAATTATGTGGAAATTGGACAAAAATTAATTGCCACAAACTAAGCTCTTTGGGGGTGTTGGCAGGGGCTGTAAATGAATGAGGAGGAATTGTCTAAGATAGTGGGGGAGGACTGGGGACTATGGTGAACTGAAAAGAACATGCTCTAGGTAAAGGCTTTCAAGATTATTTTCTGGGAGTGGGGACAGTAGGGAGTACTGTGGTCCCAACAAGACACCCATAGCTAAAAGGTGCATGTGAGCTGTCACTCTGGGGGACTTCGCTGCTCTGTAATTACAAGTGTCCAGTTCTCTTTCCCTGTGATTCAACTCTAAACATTCCACAGTCTTGAGGCATTCTTTCTTTGTTTGTAAAGCACTCCTGGACCCAGGGCTCAGAAAGCCAATGCCGGAGATGGTGCTGAATGAGGATGCATTTGTTCATGAGGGTGCCTCTGACATTACATGTGGTAGGAAAGAAGGGAGGAATGACGGAAGGAAGGAAGGAAGGAAGGAAGGAAGGAAGGAAGGAAGGAAGGAAAGAAGGAAAGAAAGAAAGAAAGAAAGAAAGAGAAAGAAATGTGAGTGGCTTATGTAACAGGAATGCCAGTCTGGGAAATGGCAGCTGAGTGGACAGCAATGACAAGGAAAGGATTCAGCACAATGCCCTGTGTCTAGAAAGAAGTCTTTTTTGGGACAGAGTCTGAGGTCTGAAAACAGTGCCTGTGATCTACCTTCTTGAGCTCACGGAGACATTCATTTTGTTTTGTTGCTGAACAGAACAGTTGGCAAAATGGCCTCCACCATTTGAATTGCCATTTCTTTCTCTCTACCAGCCACGTGCAGTTGTGTTTATGGAAGGCACAAGTGCATACGACGCACCTGAATGCCATTCTAAGAATCAGCATCCCTAGTGTGAGTCACTACTGTGTGATCCTGGGTGTCTCTCAGACACGGATTAGGTCAGCAGGCACTTCCACCATAGAAAACAATATGTCGTTCAGATTCTAAGTCAGAAGTGGCCGGAACTCTGCGTCAACATGGGTGGTTTGTTTGGCCCACGTGGTTTTTTAAAACTTAGTTGATATATTATTTTTCTACTGCTGCTATGACAAATTATTACAAATTTAGTGACTCAAAACAATACAAGTTCATTATCTTACACGTCTGGAAATAAAATCTCTGACTGAGGTCTTACTAGGCTAAAAAGAGGGCTGTGTTCCTTCCCAAACGGTCTAGAAGAGAATCTCTTCCCCACTATCACTCACGTCCTGTGGCTTGTGGCCTCCTTCCTCCATTTTCAGAACCAGAACATCACATCTCTCTCTTCCACAGTCACATCTCCATGGACTCCCTCTTCTCCCTCCCTATGCTACACCATTGTCAACGACTCTTGTGATTACATTGGGCCCACCCAGATGTTGTGGGATAATCTCCCTATTTAAAGGTCAGCTGATTATCAATCTGAATGAATACCTCTTTGCCATGTAACTGAATATATTCACAGATTCCAAGATTAGGACATTGACTGAATTGCCTTTTTTAAAAAATTATTTATTTTTGAGAGATAGAGAGAGACTCCGAGCAGGCAAGGAACAGAAAGAGAGGCAGACACAGAATCCAAAGCAGGCTCCAGGCTCTGAGCTGTCAGCAAAGACATGACCTGAGTCGAAGTTGGACTGAACCACTAGGCACTCCGAGACTGCCTCCTTAGACTGCATCTACTTTTTTTTTTTGACATAAAATCAAGTTTTCTAGCTCTCCTTAAGTAAATTATCTGGTGACTGGTGACACTGGGCCCCAATCTTGCACAAGCAGGCCCTCATTACAACATGGCGACAATTAGCTTGAACTGAGCTGTTCTCGCTTTGCTACAGACTTCACCCCTCATCATCTTTCTGACTATTGTCCAGCGTAAGCTGTCATTTTATTTCCCTGAGCCACTGCTTTTCCTACCAACTTTTGTCACTCACCTGCATGTCCCCCTGCCCGTATCAGCCTGTGAACTTGCAGCACCTCTTCTTAATTAATAGGAAAGCTCAACTCTGTCACTTTTGCTATCTATCTCCTTTCGGAAGTATTACAGAGTAATGTATGCAGTTGATCCCTACCGACATGTGATAAGGGGAGCTTGGTGTTACGTGCAACCTGGGGAATTCTCGGTAATGGAGAGCTAACTCCCCCTGTGGGCCGGTGCCTGGGAAGGGACGAGTGAGTGAGGTGAGCTCCCAACAGTGGACAGTGCCGGCAAGGATCAGCATCTACCATGTGCCAGGGACTGCACTCTGTGCTTGTGATATTCTTTGGTTGAATCCTCCCAAAGGCTCACTGAGGTGGATCTTACTATTTAGTTTTCCTCTCCCCTTGTCACAACCGTGGCACGGAGAAGTTAAGTAAGTTGCCCAAGGTCACACAGTGGGAGAGTAAGTGTTGGGGTTCAGATGCGTTACTCTGACTCCAGAATGAGTCTTGACTCCCATGGCTTCTGTCAGTAGAGAGAGAGAATTGCATGTGGCTTCAAGATTTTGGGGGGCTAGGCTTGGGAGGCGAGGCTGGACCACAGGCATCATGCTAGCAGGTCTCCAGAATGGAGTTGAGTCCATCTAAGTCCCCAGGTTCATGCAGGAAACCACTGAAACAGGGATGAGAGTCCTCTGTCAGAGAATGCTGCAGCTTGGGGAAGTTTTGGCCTGAAGTTGCTTTCTTGAGACTTCCTAAATCATAAGCCCAGCAGTACCGGACTACGAGAGGCTTGTGAGAGGCCATGAACTCTATAACAGATTAACTGGGAACAATGGTAGGGTTGGGGAGGGAGGCGGGAAGCTTGTTGTGAGAATCTAACACTTCTGTTAGCTTTTCACCACACTAAAATTAGAGCTGTGAGCCCGTATAGTTTCCCGGGTTTAAAAATAGAGTGGCCCCTCCAGGTCAAGGCAGTGCTCCAAGGAAGCCCCATTGAATCGCTGGGCAGTAAGAGCCTCGAGGCTCATGGTCATACGCTTGAACATACCACCTAGGTGACATGGGAGGCTTCTGCCTGTGGCACATGGGATTCTGACTTCTTGCTAAATGCAAACACAGTCCCTATTTGCCAAGACAAGTAAGGCATAGGGGATTCTATTTGATGAGGGCAGATGACACCTCGCAAAAGACTAGCCACGGCACCAAGCCTCACGTCGGGCTCTGTGCTGACAGCTCACAGACTGGAGCCTGCTTTGGATTCTGTGTCTCCCTCTCTCTGCCCCTCACTCACTCATGCTCTGTCTCTCTCTCTCTCTCAAAAATGAATAAATGTTAAAGAAAAAAAAAACTATTCCAGGACAGGAGACATCCATTGCTGGGGGCCATCCTGCAAATGGGCACCCTATTCAGTTACCGCATGCTTAACCCACCGAGCCACTCAGAAGCCCCTGGAATAGTTTTATAGTGTCCCTTCCACTTTCAAAAAGTCCCAGTTTAGCTGATACTATAGATGATCATCCTCTGATGATCCTCTGTGAAAAGGTTTCAAAATAAATCCTCTATATCAGGTTCTTGGTATCTTTTTTGTTTCTATCTCCAAAGAAAAAATGGATAGAAAATTAATCAGCTACTGCAAAGTATCGTAGAAAGTTAGAGCTGCAAAGAAGCTCTAGAAATTGTCTGGGGAAACGAAACAAGCGTATGGCATCTCTATTATAGTTCAGACACAGTTCAGGCACGTAAGATGAGCATCATTGCTCACAAAAGTGCCAAGAGGAATGTTAAGTATTATTAGCCTCTTTTAAAGATGAGGAAGCTGTAAAACGGCCTCAAGGTCAGACACGGGTTGATGGCGTTACCGTGATTAGAATCCAAGCCTGGACCTCCCACCTCCAAGCCCACAGCTCTCAACTTTACCCTAGCCACAGCATTTTCCTCCCCTTGACGTTTTTTTTGACAAATGAAAGAGGTCCATGTATCCTGAGAGAGTTATGAATTTTTTATTGTGCTGTGACCTGGATATTTGTGTCAAATTCATATACTGAAATCCTAATGCCCAATACAATGGTATTAGAAGGCAGGGCCTTCCTGGAGTGCTTAGGTTGTGGGGGTGGAGCCCTCCTGAATGGGGTTAGCGCCCTTAGAACAGAGATTGCACAGTGCTCTCCAGCCTGTTCTGTCACAGGAGGGCACAGACAGGAGGTGCTGACCATCACCAGGAAGAGGGCTTTCACCTGAATGTGACCATGCTGGCGCCTTGATCTTGGATGTCCGGCCTCCAGAACCTTGGTAAATAAATTGATGTTGTTTATAAACCACGCAGTCTGCAATATTTTGTTATAGCAGTGGGAACTGGAGTAAGACAGGTTGCAAACAGAACCCAGTTCTGTACAAGATGTGAAACAAGGTAACTTACTAGACAGATACAGGGTATTCACATATTTACAAGGATGGTTTTAAGAAGCCGGCTTGAACATGAAGCCAGACAACTCTGGTGACTCCACAGCAGGGCACTGCAGGCTTCCTAAGGGTCCCAGCTGGAGTGAATGTGGGCAGTCACTCTCCCCCCTTACTTTCCTCCTCTCTTCCAGCACCCCCTTCCCACCCCCCAGTCAGCCCCACCCAGCTGAGCTGTGGCCCCTCGTCATCTCTCCCTACTTGCAGGGTGTGTTTAAGGGATCCAGTGAGCCTGTGGCACTCACCCAACATTAGAATTGGCAAGGCTGTATTTCTTTTAGTAAAGAGAAACATATACGTTTCAAGATCCATTATTTTAGGAGACCTCAAATAGAGAATAATCTGTCTCTCATAGCCTAATAAATACAGTTGGCATGACCTGTTCTGGGTAAATACTAATTATTCACCTAATAAAATTTCTATCCTTGGAAACTGCGTCTTTCAGAGGGAAGAGTCATAGTATCAGATAGGTCTGGTTTCAAATCCAAGATTCCATTTCTGATTATTTGTGAGGCCACAGACAGGAATCTGTTCTCTGCAAGTCTTTCTCTGCCATCTGCAAAAGGGGATATATCCTTTTTCTCCCCTTCCCAAAAGCACTCAAAAGGATCACATACATATAAGATTCTAGTATTCCTTTCCCCAAACCCTTGAGGTCTCACGGAAGAGTTGGATAGACATAGTGTGTGTTTTCTAGGTCTCTTCCCAAACCTCTAACCCACCCCTTCTGAGGAACCCATTGGCTATTCCAAGAATGTGCTCACAGGAAAGTTCTGACACTCACAGGAAGTAAGGAGTAAAGGACTGATAAGGACCACCAAAGTGACCCTCCTATGACAGTGTACTGGAAGATGCATTCTGTCTGAGTCAAAAATCTGGAAAGTCAGATAGAAGCTGGTGGCCAGGGCACTGATACTTTCAAGGCAGGTAATGCAGCCAGCATCAGCAGCTCTAGAAAGAGTGAGGGAGCCACAAGCCCCAAGGCTGCAGGTGAAGCAGGAAAGTCTAGACTGCAAGTTAACAGCTAAGTGACTTGGCGACACTGAAAGGACAAGTCATAAAAGTAGCAGAATGAAAGGAAATCCACCTAAGTCCTGAGTTGGCATTCCTGATCCACATTTACTTGCTATGGGGGTGTGGGAAAGTGAATTTTGGTCTCTCAACATCTGTAAAATGGGAGCACTGCCATCTAGTCATAGGACTTTTGTGAGTATCAAAAGGGCTGCCCTTCCCCCAATTCTGCCCTCTACAGCGTGCCCGAGGAGGGGGGCAACACCTTTTCTCTTTTATCGAGATGAGAAGCCTGCTTTCCCCTCTCCTGCCCCTGCCCACATCCCACCCACCCCTGTGGGTGCTTGGGGAGTTTCCCTGGGTGGTGGAGCTATCTGAGGATAGGCTGCTGAAGTCAAAAATAGGGCAGATGAAGAAGGGAGGCCTGACAGGAAGTCCAAATAAGCACTTCCTCCCACCCACTTTCAAAGTTCTGAGGTGCCCCAGTGAAAACAGCGGAGAAAGAGACAGAGAAGATGAAAAAAAATACATGTATTCTTTCTGAAAAGAATGAAATTGTCAGCTCTGAGGAAGTGGAAAATATTGCTTTGGATTGTCTCACATGCAGCAGCTGATGCCTGCTTTCCTCACGCATGTCCCAGGACGGGGGAGGTGATGACAGTGTCAAGTGTGGGGAGGGAGGGAGGAGAGCCCGGGGGCTGTCAGGACAGAGCACAACAGCATGAGCTGGAGAAGGGCTGCGGTGGCCTGGCACCAGTCTCTGCCCACCTTCCCAACCCTGCAGGAATGAGCACAGGTATGTGCATCCGCAGTTGCATGGCAGGTCCGTCCCTCCTGGGGCAGGATTCTGTGTCTTTGTGTGTGGCCACTGGGTGTGTGGAGCCCAGGAAGGTAGTCAGGGCCCCTTCTCGGCCTTCCTGCTTTCCTGGTACAGGAGGGAGGATTCCACACTTTCACCACCGGCCTCTGAGAACACAGGGGAAGGCTGTCCCCTCCTTGTGAAGGTGACAGCTGTAGTCCTGCTCCCCTTACAGGCAAACCCACCCAGGCCCTAAAGAAAGTTCAGTAGCAGTTCACTTTAGTGGTACCTCGTGTCAGGTGGTACATCGAGCCATAAACGTTGGTAGAGGTGAGGCTGGGGTGAAGCCACGTGAGGGCATTGTCTCTCCGTTGCCCATGGTGCTTCATGTCCTCACCCTCTCTGGGCCACATGCCACCACCTTTCTCTCTCCCCAACCAAGACCCTCTGTACAAATCAAATCCAGATAAGCACATCCTCCTACCCACCTTCTAAATGCCTCAGGGACCTCTCCTAGGGGGGTCAACACACCCTTCCCTCCAAAGTCCCGACTTTCCATTCTCTCCTGGTCTCAACGACAGCTCCCCAGACCCCTGCCCCTGCTCTACATGCAGAAGCTGTAGCTCCCAATTCTCTTCTAATGAGTGGCTTATCTTTCTCACCCCTGAAATTAGCTGTGAAGAAGACAGTTAGTTATCTCCCCACCTGATTCTCCTGTGGGTTGGTGGGAGAGAGGGGGGCTTCAAGTCCAGATGGGGTGGGGGGATACTGAGGAGATCCCCCACTCTGGGTTGTGGTATGAGATTCATGCATCTGTTTTTTGCCCCTAAGGTCAGAAATTTGACGCATCGCGCCCTACAAGCTCCCTTTCTTGACCACGAGCTCACTGATCGCACTTTTAAAATTCTTACTCCGTGAGGCTCTGTTCCCCTATGCCAGCACGTCACTCTTACTGTGTTAGGTTGTGAGACTGTTTGCCCTCTTCCTGGTCGAGAGATAATATTGTAAAGCTTTAAGAGGCCTCTGCCAAACTTCCCATTTGCTCCTTCATGAGTCCTGGGTTTCTTCACCTGCTTGAGGGAGAGGGAGAGAGGGGAGAGGGCATTCCCACCCAGGCCATGGCTTTAATCACTACGCCTTACCTGCCCCTCTCTCTGCTCTGCTTCGTGCTTGAGGCCAGGACGGATGTCCATTCGAGGATTGGTGTGAGCGGGCCTGGCCTTCACCACACTCTCCCCTCTGCTGTGGGCCGCACCCAGAGGCTGCTATGATGCCTTCCCATTTCACAGGCAAGGAGGCTGAGGCTGGGCCCAGTGAGCCAGCCTGCATGGGATCACCATGGTCTTCCTGGCATTCTGAGCCTCTCTAGGGGATTGACTGGCCTGCCCCCCTAGCTTTTGGAACCCTCGGCCAGAGACAGGAGATGTGAAATTCATGAGTGTTGAGAAATCACTGAGGACTGAGGAAGAGGAAAGGCGTCAGGCCCGAGGCAACCTGCTTCCTCTCACTTCACCTGCTCTGGCCGACCCAGCTGGCTTTGTGAGGAAGGGGCTGTGGTTCTATACAGACTGGTCACCAAAGTCCTGCCTCCAAAAGCCAGTGGCTGGATTCTCTTTGTGACTTGTCCAGATTGGCCATCTGCTTGCTCTTCTTCATGGAAAGGAGGCTGATAGAGTAGGACAGAACACAGGCCCTGGAGACAGAGATGAGTTTGAATCCCTACTCCACCTGGGTGACTTATGTAACATCTCAGAGCCTTGAGGTGGCAGAGAGGTAAAGACAGGGGCTCTGGACCCAGAGAGGGTCCCAGCTGAGACCTGGCTGCACAACCGACTTGCTGGGTGTAAAGCAGCACGTAGCTTTACCTCTCTGAGCCTCAGTTTTCTGTTCTGTAAAATAAAAGAGATGATAGTGCCAGGATACGTGGGTGGCCCAGTCAGTTAAGCATCTAACTCTTGATTTCAGATCAGATCATAATCTCACAGTCCATAAGATCAAGCCCCTCGTCACATTCTCTCAAGATTCCCTCCCCCTCTCTCTCTGCCTCTCTCCTATTCACATGTGTACTCTGTCTCTCAAAAAAAAATAAATAAACATTAAAAAAATTAATTCCGATATTTAAATAAGACAATGGCAAGTCCTTAGTCTAGTCCCTGGCACATGAGAAGGACACCCCCTGTTTCAGCTGTGATGATTCTTATCATCATCGTCACCTGTCATCCACGTTTCTTACCTGCCGTGTCTCTCTTCTAAATGGGCTCCATGCAGACTATAGATGGCGAGGATGTGGAGAGACGGGCACACCCTCCTACACTGTTGGTGGGAACATAAACTGGTACAGTTGCTCTAAAAAACAGTGTGGAGGTTCCTCAAAAAATTAACAATAGAACTCCCCTATGACCCAGAAATAGCACTGCTAGGGATTTACCCAAGGGGTACAGGAGTGCTGAGGCTAGGAGCACATGTACCCCAATGTTCATAGCAGCAATGTCAACAATAGCCAAAACATGGAAGGAGCCTAAATGTCCATCACCTGATGAATGGATCAAGAAGATGTGGTATGTATATACAACGGAGTACTACATGACAATGAGAAAGAATGAAAACTGGCCATTCTTAGCAACACGGATGGAATTCAAGGGTGTCATGCTAAGTGAAATAAGTCAGGCAGAGAAGGACAGATACCATGTGTTTTCACTCATAAGTGGAACAGGAGAAACCTAACAGAGGACCATGGGGGAGGGGAAGGGGGGAAATAGTTGGGGAGAGGGAGGGAGGCAAACCATGAGAGACTCTTGAATACTGAGAACAAACTGAGAGCTGAAGGGGGAGAGGGAGAGGGGAATGGGGGGGATGGGCTTGAAGGAGGGCACTTGTTGGGATGAGCACTGGGCAATATACGGAAACCAACTTGACAATAAACTATAAAAGAAAATAAATAAATGGGC
>PJEM01009657.1:0-69536 GCA_004023845.1 Helogale parvula
GAGCATGAGCAGAGGAGAGTCAGAGAGAGGGGGATACACAGAATCTGAAGCAGGCTCCAGGCTCTGAGCTAACTGTCAGCACAGAGCCTCACGCAGGATTCGAACCCACGAACCACATGATCATGACCTGAGCCGAAGCCGGACACTCAACCTACTGAGCCACCCAGGCACCCCAACGATTCACCGGGGTCTACCCCTGAAGTCAAGAAAACACTATATGTTAACCAACTTGAATTTAAAGAAATAAATTTTAAAAAGGAAATAAATAAAATAAAATGCCTTTTACACATCATTAAAAAAAAAAGGAAGAATGATTCCCAGGAATAGCTGAGAAAGGTTTTCTGTTACATTTGTGTGTCTGTGACTGGATGAGTCTGTGTGCAGGGGGTCCTTCTGGGTTATACTTGCCAACCTGAGACCATCATTGCACAGAAATGGTGGGTCGTACTTCCCCTCTTTTCATTCTCCGCCCACCACCAACTGGAGGTACCTTCCCCTTCCCCCGCCCCGGCCTCTGCTTTCAGCTACCAAGTTCCCTCCCGCCCCCTGTCTGTGTGACCATTATATTCGTGCTGGGACTTGTATGCTTTACTGTCTGTCCCCAGGACCCCTTTCTTTTCCTCAGAGGACCAGGAACACAGTGGCATGCCCTTCATGTGCCCTACACCTTGATTCACACCCTCGTTTTCATCAGTTCTCTCCTCCTCAGGGTAGCACATTCTATCTTTACTCCCTCCTTTCTTTCCTTTGCTGTTGGGAGATTTGCCGGGTTTTCCTAGAGCCCTCCGGAGTTCTCCGTCTCCTTCTGTTTCTCATTCCGCTTTTACCACCCACGCCTGTTCATCTGGACATTGTCCCCATCCCTCCAAGACTGACCTCAGTAGCGTGGGCATCTGTGAGGGTCAGGGCTCCTGCAGCAAGGAGACGCTCATGTAAAACAAGGAGGTTACATTTCAGCGTGAGTATCCTAACGCTCTGCAGAGCTCGAAAGTACTAAGAGGTTTCCTTCAGGATTTCCGTAAATCTTTATCCCCTTTCATTCTTCCCTGATTAAATCTTCTTTTCCTCATGCGTTCAAGATGATTTCTTTACTGCCCCATCATTGATTTTCTGTTTTATTTAATCCATAGCATTGCGATGGAATTGTTTTTATGGGTGAGTTTTCCGTCTGCATTACGGGCAAGGAGGTTTGGTAGGCTGACCCGATAAGATATCACATACACTTCTGTTTGTTTATTTAAAAGACATTCTGATGTTGCAGCTACTGACTCCTTATCATTTGGGATGTAATTTATTTGTAAGTTAAGAACATCTCTAATGTTCATCCTTAACTTTTTCCATTTATAGAATTGAAATGTCCAAACTTTTTCACAAGGCAGTATTGACAGTGTACTCTATTATCAATGTTTTCAATCTCCAGAGTCATAAAATGGCGTAAAATGTCATTTGAAAAGCCAGACAATGTCCTGTGGTGTTATTTGCCTAAGTTAGGTTTCAGTTCCCAACCATCCTGCCTTTCCTTGAAACTAACTGCCAAGTAGATAGTGAGCCTGGAATTTATGGTAAGAAATGAAATGAAATTCCTCCAAGGATACCAGTGAGTTATCCTCTCCCCCTCCCCTGCGGTCAGTGCACAAACCAGAAACAGCCCCGCCTACAGGCAGGGTAGAGTTTGTTTTGTCAGATGAAAAAGTTCTATGGATCGATTGCCTAATAAAGATGGTTAAGATGATACATTTTATGTTATTTTTTTACCACAATTTTTTAAACGCCTGGAGGACATTAATGCAAAGAACAAAGACAAACTTCCTGATCCTTTCCTTGATGCCTCAATTCCTCCCTGGGCACTCTCCTGGATTCTTGATGTAAAATTTCCAAGTCATTTGACAGGAAGTGTTGAAGGAGCTTAGCTATTCTTATATAATTCTATCATAAGGGAGAAAGTGGAGAATTTGCGAAGATAATAGTTTCAAGAAAGGTAATTCCATCATTCTTCCTAATAGTAAAGAATTGGAAGGAGCATGAATGTCCGTTGGTATGGAATTGGTTCTGTAAATAATGGCATATTCATGCCTTAAAGCAGATTCAGTCATTCAACACTAAACATAGCTCTACATCTGCCTACCTGGAAACTCAGTTATCATATGTACGTTAAGTGAAACTAAGCGGGCTCTCTACTAGGGTGTATGATATGAGCCTTTTTTTCCTTTAAGTATTTATATGTGCATCAGCACATACCGTGAAAAGTTTGAAAGGTTTCCGCGTCAGCATGTTTTACTTAGCTCTTAGTGTTGACATCTTAGGTGTTCTTAGTATTGCGTTCCTTTGTGCTTATTTGTATTTTCAGCTTTTTCTATGATTCTATTTTAGCGTACGTAAAACAGCTGAAAAGTGATACTTGGGAGGTAATTCTGAAAGACTTTATGGCTAATAATTAGGTCAGAGAAGGATACTGGATGGTGTCATCTGCTGAGAATTTAGAAGGAACTGGAGGTTTCCCTGGGGAAGTAAAATAAATCCAGCTTGGACATTTTGTATTTGAAATGCCTCCCAGTTGAAATGTCTGTCGAATAGGTAATGTCTATCCGATCAGAAGAGACGCTGGAACCAGAGAATGAAGGTTAGGGGTTTCTTCAGCTGAAACTGTCTATGCGAATGAACTTGTCCTCTGAGAGCTCGGAGAATGGAAGCTACAAACACCCTTTGCAGAAAAATCCACACATAATCGCAACATTTTAGATGTAGAATTAGGACCTTCTCAGTCTGGATGCAGTGAACCCGGCTTCAAAGTTCTTGTCACATTTCATTTATTTATTTTATGCTTCCGGGAAACAAGGACCACATAGATTATGTGAGTTGTTTGCGGTCAGTTTAGTTGATTCGCGCCCCGTATTAAGATCCATGTCCTCTGACTCTCCATCCAACGTTATATTACCAAATAATTGTGTTTCAACCCTGAGTATATCCTGTCTAATGGTAAAATGCAGCATAGCACTGGAAACGTCCTAAAACTTAGAGCAGCTACTGAAACGTAGCTTTAAGAGTTCTTGTTCCCGCTGCCCTTAGCAACCACGAACCTTTCCAGGCAGAACCAGAGGAACATGGTAGTAGCCGCGTTCCTTGGCGGGTAGATTTCTACGCTTCCTCAAAAGTAGTTTTTCTGTGGTTGCTGTTGTCTTTCGGTTCTGGGCGGTTCCCAAACCTAAACCTCATATAGTATATGCTTCTACCCAGTGCCGTTGAGTGTGTGTTTCCCTTTTAATCCTGAAGGACCTCTTTCGGCCAATTGAATCTGTTCATCCATCTGACTTACCCTAAATCCTCTCAGATGGATTGGCTTGAAAGTTTTATCTGATTGGGGGTGGGAGGGCTTGGGAGACAGAGAATTTGGAAGGCAGAATAAAACAGTAGAATGAAGGACTGTAGACTGTTGGCTCCGATTCTCTTTTTCTTGGGTGATCATGTATTTTATTTTTATTTTTTAATGTTTATTTTGAGTGAGAGAGTGAACTGGGAAGGGGCAGAGAGAGAAGAGAAAGAGAATCCCCAAGCAGGCTTCATGCCGCCAGCACAGAGCCGGATGTGGGGTGGAGCCCGTGAACTGGGAGATCCTGACCTGAGCCTGTGTCAAGAGTCAGAGGCTTAACCCACTGAGCCACCCAGGCGCCCGAGGAGAGGGTGTGTTCTGATCCTTCACCCAGACTAGCTGATGTAGAAAAACCAAGTCACGGTCATTCATGCACAGAGACGATGTTCATTTTCTTAACAACTGACAAGTGGTTGTTCATTTTCTTAATCCCGTCAATGGTTTGAAGCTTTCGCGGTCCTTCCCCGTCGTGCACCCGGTTTGCATGCTGGCCGTGGGAGGAGCAGACGCGGAGTTGAACTTTTCCTCTGCTTTCTGTGTACCGTCCCAGGAGCAGGCCTCCTGGGTATGCCAGTGTGATGACAACATGGTTCAGAGACTAGAGACGGACTTCAAGATGACTCTTCAGCAGCAGAGCACCCTGGAGCAGTGGGCCGCGTGGCTGGACAACGTGATGATGCAGGCGCTGAAGCCCTACGAGGGGAGGCCCAGCTTTCCTAAGGCTGCCAGGCAGTTCCTGCTAAAATGGTCTTTCTACAGGTATCGTGCTCACTTTTTCCCAAGCTTTCTTCTTCATAGGCCGCAAATATGTGTGTGTGCGTGCTTCTCAGACCAGAGACAAGAAACCAGTGGAGGCGTGAGGTGCACAGTCCCCGCTGGGACTACCTTCAGGCCACCCCACTGATGCCAGCGTCATGGAATCGCTCCAGGAGCTTTGCAGGAATAACCTGTTAGGAGAACGAAGGAAACCTGTTGCTCCCAGCCCTGGAGGCCCCGGGCGGGAACGCCCCAGATCCCAGCCCAGTGCTGTGCCGGCAACAGGAAAGGGCCAGGGTCACCCTCCCTCATGCAGACACGCATTATGGGAGCTGCTTTCCAGAGGTCTTAACACCACTTGCTTGAGATCCTCTAGTGAGGTGATATGCAGACTGTGGTCGGTAGACCAGGAGCATCAGGAAACGTATTCGAAAAGCGAATTCTCAGGCCCCTCCCCCAAATCCATTAGGATCAGAAACTGCAGAGCCAATCAGAGTGGGCATAAAAATCTGTGCTCTGAAAAAAGTCCCTTAGGTGATTGTGACGTATGGCCAGAGCCATCTGATTAACTTCTTCATTTTATCAGTTACAACTGTTTTCAGACCTAGCTGCATGTTGGAATTAGTGGAAAATAAATAAAAATCGTAGGTACCTCCCCAGACCCTACCGAATGAATCAAAATCTTGGTGGCGAGGCATAGAGGTGATGAGAAGATGTTGTCTTCAGACAGCTTCCTCTTGGGGATTCTAACGCATAGCCCCGTTTAAGAACCAAGAGTCTAGTAGACTGTACAATATGAATCACTTATTGGCTAAAATAATAATAGATATAAGTGTGTGTTTTTATCAACCTGGAACCCTGGAAGAGAAAGCCCTTCAATGATATAATACATGACCTCAGATGTTGGGAGTACTTGTTAACTGTATGTCTTCTCCAAGGGCTAAAAGCGAGCCTTGGACATAGGTTTATAGACCAAAATACAGAGGGTGGAATTGAGAGATGGAGTTCCATGTTGTAACACGAACTAGTTAAGTTTTACTTCTGATCCTAGAATTTTTTCTTGTGGTGGGACGTGGGTTTTTTTTGTTGTTGTTGTTCCTTTTGATGAAGACGTCCCCACCTCGGGCGTGATGGCCATATCTACTTCGAGGTGTAGGTGGTTCCTAATTTAGACTCTGTGCACGTGCAGGTACCAGAAAGTAGTGACCACAGGACATACTAGACTGTGGCTGTGGGCGTACTGTGGTCATCGTCTGGACCTCAGTGGTGAGTCCAGAGCTCGTTATGCAGAGAGAAGGAATATGAGTAAGTAACCGAATTTAGGAACTGGTAGTACTTGTTAACCCGGAAGCCCGCACTGTGAGGTTTGTCCGTCTTGTTTTCACCCCCTCATGAAGAGGTCTTTTGATGATGTTGGTAGTTGCTTAGGCTCTTAGTGTATGTGACTTCTTTCTTTCCGCTGATTTTACTTGATTTCATCCACTTCTCATTTCTTAAGCTCAAGTAGAACTATAGATGCACTATAGATGTTTAATTAAGAGTTAGCTTAATCTTCTAATAAATAGTCTTCTAATGTTTAGCCCTGGGTCCAATGCAGTAAAAAAAAAAAAAAAAAAAAAAAAAACCGGCCCGTTTTCTGATATTGTTGATTTGTTTTTGAAATGGAGTAATTCCACAGTTCTGTGTCTCCTGCATTTAATAGTACCTTTAGCCCATATGACTTGAGAAGTACCTTATTTTTTTTTATTTATTTTTTTTAGTGTTTTATTTTTGTTTTTGAGAGACAGAGACAGCGTGAGCAGGGGAGGGTCAGAGAGAGAGGGAGACACAGAATCCGAAGACAGGCTCCAGGCTCTGAGCTGTCAGCACAGACCCCTATGCGGAACTCGAAACCACGAACCGTGAGATGATGACCTGAGCTGAAGTCGGACGCTCAATCGACTGAGGAGCCACCCAGGCGCTCTGAGAAGTGCCTTATGCACACGCCGCCCAGCTCCATGACCCCCGGCACGCTGCAGTAAAGCCAGTGCCAGTTTAGATCTGGGTGTTCATGAGAAATGTGTTGATGAGGAATGTTAAGTTTTCCCTGGATACGTGGGGAAGATTTGGAAAACATCGTCATAGTGTCTCAGAAGATGCAGCAACACGCATAGTAATAGTAGAATTCTAAATTTTAATTTGAGAACATTTCTTAAAAGGTTTCAGATATTTTCCCATTTGTTTCTGCCTCGACGCTTTTATTCTAACATTTTTCTCTCAGAAAGTCGTACAGATGGTATATGTATTTCACGAATGATTGATAAAGCCAGTCATACGAGCTAGCTAATTCTCAAACCTATACAGCCAAAAGCACGGTGCCTTCTCTGTATCAGAAAAAGCAAGGTGTTTATTTTTTTTTCCTTCCCGACTGCTTTCTAAGGTTGTTATGTCAAACTTGCCCTTACTCCTTCCTGTGGGCTTTTTTTCTATATTTAGTTGATATCATTTTAGAAATATACCCCTGGAGCCTCTGTCTCCACAGAGATCTGTTGCAAGTATCTTGAAAGGAGAGAAAATTACTTACTTGTATTTCTTGTTCTCTGCAGAAATACAAACCCAGCAGACCATCGCTTGTCTGGCCTCTGTCCTCCCTGAGTTGGGGATAATTGGCTTGTTATTATTAGACACTATTATGGGTAGTATTTTCATTTCAAAAAGACTCAAAGGCGTGTAGTTCAGGACCACAGAAGGGAAGGCATATTCAGACAGATGCGTACCTCCCGCTGGTAGGCAAAGTCCACAGCTTAGAAACTTAAGAGCCCTTAAATCCGAACTGTTTTTCACTGAGGCGTAAGAGCGTACTGAGTAATGAAAACTACATTCACAGACTATCAGAAAAGCAGCATTATAGAGGTTCTTTTTTTTTTTTTTCCTTCCTTCGGCTTTGGCATTGTAAGAAGAATTTGGCAGTCACACACAGACCCTTCATCTTCTGAAGTCCATTAATCTCATAATTTCTCAAGTTCTGTGAATCTATTTGCACGCATACAAATAGGGAAATGGCCTCGTGTAGAATCATGACCGCAGCAGGCTGAGGCATTACTGCCCCCGGCTCCAAATGGGGGTCTCTCCTTGCCTAACCGGGCTGGGAAGGATGACTGGTGGTTCCCCAGGAATTGGGAAAAAGTATTACCACATTTCTTGGGCAGAAATGGAGAAGTTCTGCGGGCCATTTCTCAGCTTGTGTGTTTTGTGGTTAACGGAACAGAACGTTCCTTAGAACCACCTGAGGGTCATCCAAATATCCCATTTTTAAAGAACGAGATTAATAGCATTGGTACAGCGACTCGAAAGGGGGGAAAGGGAATGTGGTTTGCTTACAACCAGACCATTTCTAGACCTTCCAAACAGTCATGTTCTTTGGGCGTCAACCGTAAGCACTGTTTGAAAAGAGGGTTTGCATGGGGGTCACAGGTGGGATGGTCTCCTTTTTCTTCTTAGGAAGGATGTGATACATCCCCCAACACTCAAAGGGGGGGACTGAGGGTCGTTTGCTAGGCTATAGGTTTCGGCGCCCACACCATACATTTCTCCTCTGTTATAAAAGAATTAACTTTATAAGTCTGAGTTTACAAGAAATTGAATTCATGGTAACTTAGCAACATGAAATTCAACTGATTCCCTTGAATTTCTCTTCTAGAAAGTCTGAATCGGGCAGAAAGTTTCCAATTAAACTGTTAATTGTGTCATTTAATACTTGGCCTGTCGGGCAAAGGCCCAAACATAGAGATGATACTAAAGCAGCGTCCAGAATATAATTCAATGGATTCTTTTCTAAACATACGACGGCAATTTCACGCTTACCACCATTCCTAAAAATAACGAGGTACTATAACTGAAGGTCAGCAGATTCTTTTGAGTTTTCCAACAGATTTTAGTATTGCATGTGTATTTTATGCTGAAATAAGGTGACTGCGGAACTGTCCAGAAGTTTCCAAAATGCACAGAATAAAATCCAGAGCTCTGTCCTGGAGACCCAGTGTGGACCTCGGGGTGTCCCCAGACCCACTGTGTGTCCCTCTCTTTGCTAACTGTCTTCCATCCACACTGCCTCCTGGCTGTTCTTGGAACACATCAAGCCTGGTTCTGCCTCACAGTCTTTTCATCGGCCCCCGTTTCCACCAGGAAAGTTCGCATGTTCTCGCACGGCTCACTGTAATCCAGGTTCTCCTCAGTTGTGTCACCTTTTCAGAAAGAGCCTTCCTGACAACCTACCTGAAAATGCTCATCGATATCCCTCTCCATATTTTTTATAGGATTTATTTTTTTTCCTGATCTATGGTTTTTTTTTCTGATATACTTTTTTCCATAGGACTTACCCTAACTTGCTATATCTTATCTGCTTGTGTTTCCTCAACTGTTTTCTCTCACTAGAGTTTGAGTTCTGCTAAAACTGAACTTTTGTCTAACTTGTTCTAGAACAAGACCCTGGCACAGAGTAGGAATTCAATAAACACCTATTGAGTGGACGGAGGTAAATTCTCTTGGAAAAAAGCAGTTGACTCTGCATGTTAGAGTATTATCAAAAAGCGACTCAATATGAATATTTTCCTTAGTCATTAACACAATTTCAGAGGTTTTCTATATTAAGGGAAATATAAAGGCCTAAAATTTGAACTTAGAAATATATACTATATAGAACTCATTCTATATCTGTGATGTTTATCCCTGCAAAGATTTATTCACATTCAGCTGACTCAGAATTGGTTTTTTATATTTGTAATGTCATCTTTTAAAATAAACATTTTTAAAGTTTATTTTATTCATTTTGAGAGAGAGAAAGAGCATGAGCAAGAGAGGGGCAGAGAGAGAGACAGAGTCAGAGAATCCCAAGCAGACCCTGAGCTGCCAGTATGGAGCCCGATGCTGGGCTTGAACCCACAAACCATGATGAGATCATGACCCAACTGAAATCAAGAGCCAGATGCTCAACCAGCTGAGCCACCCAGGTGCCCCATGAAAGAAACATTAAAAAAATTTTTTTTAATCTTTATTTTTAAGAGAGACAGAGACAGAGAGAGACTGAATGCAAGTAGGGGAGGACCAGAGAGAGAGAGGGAGACACAGAATCCAAAGCTCTGTGCTGACAGCTCAGAGCCCGACACAGGGCTTGAACCCACAAACTGCGAGTTCATGACCGGAGCTGAAGTCGGACACTTAACCAGCTGAGCCACCAAGTCACCCCCTTTTTTAAATCTTTATTTATTTTTGAGAGAGAGACAGAGACAGAGTGCAAATAGAGCAGGAACAGAGAGAGAGGAAAATAAACATTTTTAAATAAAATCAATATGCACTCACTTTAGAAAATATATGAAATACTCAAAATAACAAGCAGGGATGCCTGACTGGCTCAGTCAGTATACCCTGTTGACTCTTGATCTGAGAGATATAAGTTCGAGTCCCACGTTGGGTGTAGAGATTACTTTAAATCTTTTGTTTCTAACGAGGCACCTGGGTGGCTTAGTCGGCTAAACGTCCAGCTCTTGGTTTCAGCTCCAGCCACAATCTTGTGGTTCATGAGTTTGAGCCCCACATCGGACTCTGCACTGACAGCATGGAGCCTGCTTGGGATTCTCTCTCTCTCTCTGCACCTCCCCTGCTGGTGCGCACTCGTGCTCTCTAAAATAGATAAACTTTTTAAAAAAATCTTTTAAAAAAATAATGTGGAATACACTTATATCATAATTTTAATACCCAGAAATAAAAATTGGTAAATTATTGGGGTTTTTTTAGTGTTATGTAAAATTGGAATCTAGTTGTTTACCATAGTTGATTATCTGTGTCTTTCCCTTAGCATTTTTATTTAACATGATATCTTAAGCATTTCTCATCATTAAACATCTTCAAACACATAACTTTTAATCTCCTCGCAATATTCAATATTTTTATGTGTATGCTTCATACGTTACTTAAACATTACTTTTTTCCCCTCATTCTGAAGCATTTCGGTGGTTTTCGGCATTGTGATACAATTAATAAAATTACCGTAATGATTATCTTTGCATGAAATTGGCCATGTATCTTCAGACACATTCTGGTAAAAAGGTTTGAACTTTTTAAAGTGACTAACACGGTGTGAATGAATTGTGCCACCTCAGTGCCAGTAGGGTATTTTACATGCCCATTTATTTAAGGGTAGGATTTTTTTTTAACTGTAAGACAGTTGTTTTATTAAACAGACTCCCATACATGTTACTTCTTTTAACCTGACATGATATCATAGGCCCCTTTCCATGTTACTACCTTTATGTCCAGTCTTTCTCATGTCTTTAAATTATTGCGTACAATTCATACATGAATGAGCTGTCATTTATTTAACCAACATCGACTAATGTATATTTAGTTTTCCCTCCTAGTTTCTCACCAGTATAAACACTGCCATAGTTAAAACTATCTTTGTTCATTTGTGTAAATTTATGGAATTAGAATGACTAAGTCAAAAATTTTCTGCATTTTGGGGCGCCTGGGTGGCTCAGTCGGTTAAGCATCCGACTCCGGCTCAGGTCATGATCTCACAGTTCATGGGTTCGAGCCCCATGTCGGGCTCTGTGCTGACAGCTCAGAGCCTGGAGCCGGCTTCGGATTCTGTGTCTCCCTCTCTCTCTGCCTTTCCCCACTCATGCGCTGTTTCTGTCTCAATAAGAAATAAACATAAAAAATTTTCAAAAAGGTTTTCTGCATTTCTAGTTTTGATAAATAGTGACAGATTTCCCTTCACCACAAAAGTTTTGTGAATTTGTACTCACAGAAACAGTAAATGAGAGTTCTTTTCCTTTCTTTTTGGCAACACTCGACCTTTTCACCTCTTACAGAATGATAGATGATGTGTGGTGTTTAATTTGCAATTTTTAAAGTTTTGAATAGGATTAATCCTATTTTTGTATGTTTGTTAGCCTTTTGTCTTTTCTGGGATATACTATAAATACTTTTGTCTTCATTAAGATACAATTAGCAAATATTCTGCTTTAATTCAAAATTATTTACTCCACATGATCAAGTTTGGATCAGTGTAAAAATGTTACACAGCATTTTACTATTACTTTTGTATTGCATTTGTTTTTGCTCTTTTAAGTAGAGAGATTTCTCTGCCTTTTTAGATTGTTCCATAGGAAAACAAATGTTTAATTTCAAATAGGTATTATGTTTATTATTTTTACAAATGGGTTGTGTCATTAAATTTTAGGAAAAGCATGCATAGAATTATAAACAGAATTTTTTGATCTGTGGCATAGGAATGAAAGAAGTAATCTATTTTTAGTAGTTTACTTACAGAGTTCTAAACTTAAGGTATTCAGTAAGGTATTTGAGTCTATGGAATTAGTCACTAGAACTTTGGTTTATGACAATGAAGGTCGTATTAACTCTAATATACGCAGTACTACGGTAGTGGGCAGTTTCCTTTTTTTTTTAATTCTAGCGTCGTTAACATTCTGTGCTATGTTAGTCTCCGGCGTACAGTATAATGATTCAGCTCGTCTATACGTTCCTCAGTGCTCGTCATGAGAAGTGTGCTCTTAACCCCCGTCCCTGGTCACCCCTTCTCCCACCCACTTTCCCTCTGGTGACCATCAGTGTGTTCTCTCTAGTTAAGGGGCTGTTTCTTGGTTTGTCTGCCATTTTTTTCCTTTGCTCATTTGTTTCTTAAATTCCAGATATGAGTGAAATCACTCAGTATTTGTCTTTCTCTGACTCATTTTTTTTAGCATTACACTCTCTAGCTCCATCCATGTTGTTGCAAATGGCAAGATTTTGTTATTTTTTATGGCTGAGTAATATTCCATTGAAAACATATACCACTTCTTTGTCCGTTCACCTATCAGTGGACACTTGGGCTGCTTCCATAATTTGGCCATTGTAAATAATGCTGCAATAAACATAGGGGTGCATGTATTCTTTTGAATTAGTGTTTTTATATATGTGGGGTAAATACCCAGCAGTGGAATTACTGGGTCACAAGGTAGTTCTCCTTGTGCCTCGTGAGGGACTTCCGGGCTGTTTCCCACAATGGCTGCCCCAGTTTGCATCCCCACCAGTAGCACACTAGCGTTCCTTCTTCTTCACAGCCTCACCGACGCTTCTTGTTTCTTGTATTTTTTATTTTAGCCATGCTGACGGGTGTGAGGTGACATCTCACTGTCATCAGTTATCTCATTGATTTACTTGTCCCTGATGATGAGTGATGTTGAGCATCTTTTCCTGTGTCTGTTGCCATCTGTATGTCTTCTTTGGAGAAAAGAATGCTTGTGTCTTCTGCCCATGTTTTAATTGGATTGTTGTGGTGTGTGTGTGTGTGTGTGTGTGTATGTGTGTTGAATTATATACATTTTTTATGTATTTTGGATACTGACGCCTTATCAGATACATCATTTGCAAATATCTTCTCCCATTCCTTACATTGTCTTTTGGTTTTGTTGATTATTTCCTTTGCTGTGCAGAAGCTCTTTATTTTGATGTGGTCCCAAGAGCTGATTTTTGCTTTTGTTTCCCTTGCCTTAGGAGACATATGTAGAAAAATGTTGCTACGGCCAATGTCAGAGAAATTAGTAATGGGTAGTTTTCTTTCTTTTTGTTTTTAATGTTTATTCATGTGTGAGAGAGAGAGTGAGAGCAAAAGCAAAAGAGAGAGAGAGTGCATGAACAGGGGAAGTGCAGAGAAAGAGGGAGACACAGAATCTGAAACAGGCTCCAGGCTCCAAGCTGGCAGCACAGAGCCAATGCAGGGCCTGAACCTGTGAATTGCGAGATCATGACCTGAGCCGAAGTCAGATGCCTAGCTGACCAAGCCACTTAGGCGCCCCATAATGGGTAGTTTTCTTAAGATATCCTATACGTGATCTCATTTGACCCTCAGACTAACCTTGAACCTTAAAATGTTGAATGGCATGCTTACACTTAAGATCACATCCTGGTTATCATGAGTCTGTCTCCCTCCAAATTCCTCCTTTTTCTTTTCTTTTTAATAAATGAACCCACTGATGAGAGGTCCCCTGCCGTCATCTAAGAACCTTCTGTTCTTGCTGCTGTAACCAGCTGACGTTGAGAAAGTCCGCTGCTCCTTTATGTTATAATTGTAACTTCTATTTAAGTCGCGATCCGTTCATTCATAAGTTTACTTCACATCCTTGAAATAATCATATAAGTTAGGTAAGACCAAAAACGTGGCTTTTATTTTTACCCAAGAAGAAAAACAATCTCAGGGAAATGATTTGTTTGAAGTTGACAGTGAATTAATGAAGAGCCAGATTCAGAATGTGGGGCTTCGAGTCTCAGATGCACCATGGTGATCTGCCACTTGCCAAATTGAATCTATAGAATTTGGTATATTAATAGCCTCTACATAAATAAAGTTGACAATGAAACAGAAAACAGAAGCACAGTCTTCTCCCATCTGCCTGACATTTTACAGTTCTTCACTGCAAAACAGGCCTTAGGAATATCAGCCTGTGCATTTGGGAGATTTCATCTCTTCCACCTCTCCGAGAATATAATGGCTGTTTTAGTTTTCCTGGGCCAAAAATCTCTAAAAGAGACCACGAAATGAAAGTGGTAGGAATACACACACACACACACACACATGCACGCACGCACAGCCAACACTGACTCTAAGTTAGAATTATTAAGCAGGTTTGAAGCACATGGGCAAGCTCCAAGATGGACACGGCTTCACCGAGGCCAAAATTTTATTTAGGACGGTTTTCCATTTTAAGTATAATAAAGTAGAGGCACCTGGGGGGCTCAGTCAGTTCAGCGTTTGCCTCTTGATTTCAGCTCAGGTCATGATCCCAGGGTCGTGGGATCGAGCCCCACATCAGGCTCCAGGTTGAACATGGACCCTGCTTAAGATTCATTGTCTCTCTCTCTCTCTCCCCTTCCCTCTCCCCCTCTTCTCTCCTCCCCTGCTCACACACACATGTGCACACTCTCTGTTTCTAAATATATATGTGCATATATATTTATAATAGAGTAGATTGTATTATTAATAATCACATTTTAGTATCATATTCTATAAATTAAATGTTCCTTTTTCCCCAAACATATGCATTTCTTAATTAATTTTATTATACTTATTTCTAATGGAAGAATCACCTTAATTTAAAAGGAAATCAGTAAGAAGTTGAAATCACTTAATAAATTTGCCTTCTAACGGGACTTGCAGGGGTCCCCGTGGACCCCTCTATTCCGGATCTCCACATCAGGGAGCGTTACTTAGTATATTTCATAACCTTTGCGTGGCACAAATACCTGTTTCTCCCCAGTTACCTCCAGAGTCGTTACCACTGAGAGGTGGTGACGCATTGTTTACCCATCAGTAGGACTTCAGGCGGAGTTGCTCTTCCTTATGGTGGTGAGGGTTGTCAGTCTTTCAGAGATCTTTTTTATTGAGTTCTGATCCATCTGTGAGAGAAATAGAATCAGAAGACTTGCCTGTAACAATAAGATGTTTTTTCCCAGTGAAGACCTGTCTACATCTGCTAAGGATCTCACCAAACCCACTACGGAGTATCTCTTTCCCACCCTATTTTTTTTTTTATTTTGTTAAACATTTATTCATTTTTGAGAGACAGAGAGAGACAGGGCACAAGCAGGGGAGGGGTAGAGAGGGAGGGAGACAGAGAATCCGAAGCAGGCTCCAGGCTCCGAGCTCTCAGCACAGAGCCCCACATGGGGCTCGAACCCATGAACCACAAGATGAAGTCAGACGCCTAACTAAGCCACCTGGGCGCCCCTCCCACCTTGTTTAGAAGAGTTGAGCCAACTGCTTTCAGTAATGAAGTGATTGCAAAGGGGGTCGTGTGCTACACCAGCCTCTTGGACCCTCTGACTTAACGTCATGTGGGAGGAAAAGTGGGTAGAAACCGGTCACTAACATGGGCTGCATGTATGTCTTCTCTCTTGAAACAGCTCCATGGTTATTCGGGACTTAACCTTACGCAGCGCCGCTAGCTTCGGCTCCTTCCACCTGATCCGTCTCCTCTACGACGAGTACATGTTCTACTTAGTAGAACATCGTGTCGCTCAGGCCACAGGAGAGACACCCATTGCGGTCATGGGCGAGGTAAGAGAGGTCCCAAGAGCTGTGACTCACGGGGCTTTGAGAAAAGACCTTGAATTTCATTTTAATTTAAATATATTATTTATCAATGAAAGCATTTGTTTCTAACCATTGAGGAAGACCCCGTGGGGCTGTGGAGTTATCGGGGGGGGGAGTCCTTAAATCCCTCTGTTTATATGCATTTTCTTAATTAAAAGATGCTAAAATTACAAATTATGACACGTGAAAGTTCGTGGACTGTTTCAATATGTTATAAAGGTGTCTATGGAAAGGAAGAGTTTGAAAATCGCTGGCCTGGAAAAAGCCATCATTGAACAGAAAATGAGAAACACTGATGTTTCTGGTAAGGCGAGGGGCTACAAACACGGAGGGTAGAGTTAAATATGTGTTTTGTAGACTCTTCCTCCAAGTGTCCAATAGCCAAAAAAATGATCCTATTTCAGAAGGATAGTGGCAGTAATGGTGGTGACGGGAGCTAACATTTGGGGAATATTTACTGTGTGTCCGGCACAGTTTGGAGTCCTTTATATGTAGCAGAGGATTGAACACTTAACTTTTTGAGGTAGGTACAACCGTATCCAGTTTGACAGTGAGTATCTGAGGTTGATGTAGAACGCTAAGGACCCAGAGAGATGGAATGGTTAGAGGCCTATTTCAAATACCCAGACTCTGATTTTCCAACTCTGGCTTCTCATTGCTAAAGATACAAAGAAAAAAATTCTCTTCAGAATTTTTAGATAGAAAATAAAAATACCTTACTTTCAGCGAGTGTCAAAAAGCTGACACTCTGACGTAAATTTACACACGGATTGGCTAATAGAATGAGGAATAGATACACCTGGTCTAGTCATTCTGCACCAGTACTTTGTTGTACTGAATCCGGGCACTTCCCGTGTTCCTAGACCGTGTACCGAACTTGGCCGTATTACAAATTACCCAAAGCAGGAAAGAAGACATGTTCCTTTTTAAGCTGTGTGTATGTGCTTTAAATTTAAATTTAAGAAGTCAAAATAAATAGACCCTTTTTCTAGTTTAAGAAATAGGATAATAAAGGTATGAATTAAAAATACATTAA
Organism: Helogale parvula; assembly: GCA_004023845.1. Classification (NCBI taxonomy): domain Eukaryota; kingdom Metazoa; phylum Chordata; class Mammalia; order Carnivora; family Herpestidae; genus Helogale; species Helogale parvula. Next base: position 16,291 of record PJEM01009657.1, read on the forward strand.
AATACCTCAAGGACCTTTATAAGTATTCTAATACAAATAAAGCACGTGTCAGACTTGCTCCGAATGTTGCTTAAAAGTTTCCTCTTTCCCTCTTTAAAATCCCTTGCTGTGCACTGATGTGTGTGTGTGTGTGTATGAGAGAGAAAGAGAGATTTAGCAAGAATCGCTGGAACTTTTAGATGATAGGCAGGACCTCACGGAACCAGAACCATCTGGCCTTTTCTTAGAGTTGACCTCCCCTTAGGGCCTGTTCCAGTACTTGTCTCACAGATGCCCGGTTGCAAAATCCCCAGTTGGCGTGTAGATTAAGTACTGTACCTGTGCTCCAGTCAGCGCCTAAAACCTTGGAAACAGACATGCCCTTTGGTCTCTTTAACACATTTGCCAACCCCCTCATATGCTCTGGGCCTTCTTTAAGAAGACGGTCAGGATACTGATAACAGGGATCCTGATGAACACTGTGTGCCCAGTCCTGAGGTGGTCTTTTCCTCCCTCACGTTTGGAGGGAACAGAGACTGGGCAGGAGCGGGTCACACAGTGAAGACTGAGCAGTTGTGAGGACGCCACAGGCTCACCGGGTGGAACTGTCTTACGTAGTCAGTGCTGCCAGCTAGCCCCGTAGGCACTCTTGTTCCTTTCTTTTTTTTTCTTTACTGTATGTAAACAGTGGAAATGAATATGACAAACTCCCCCATGAGATAAAATGAGTAAAATCTAGATTGGAAAATAAAGTATAAAACACCTTCTCTAAGATCAGCAATCTAATAAGCACACCTCTTGACTTCTTTGCCTGCTCTCTCCGTTACCCAGTTTTTAGGAAAATCCTTTGAGCTGTCTTTACTCATCCATTATTCAGCCCAAGCCAATTAAGGGTCATTTTCTAGGTTTGTTCTCCCCACACAACATTGATAGCCTCATACATCTGTCGGCCATAATAGACCTGTAGATCATGGTCACACGATAACATTATCGTCTCTTGATTCTTGAGAAGAAGAGAAGGAAATTTAAGAAACAGGAGAGCTGTTTTCTCGCGTGTCCCATGTCATCCTGTGCCGACCCTAGAAATCAGATTGGAAGTTAAGAAAAGGCAGGGGGGGGGGGGGGCTTCTGCATGTTGAGGCTCCATTGCCTCAGCCCGTAGGTGACTACCCTCTTCAAACACCAAGTCCAGAAGTGCCTGTGGGGCACCACTTCGGGCCCAAATCCACTGAAATCCATAAAAGTCACCCTGACCCTCAATTGCAGCAATTGGTTTTCAATCATCAGTCACAGCAGCAACCACAAACACAATAATAGTTCTTACTATTTGTTGAGAGCTCATTACCTACTTAATGAAATCAAACTCTTGATCTGTCTGCCAGTGGCTCCTTCTCACTGAGTGTTACCACTGTTCTCCCAGATGATCATGCTGGACACCTGGGCATCTTCTGTTACGTGTCTTTCTGTCTGGACCTCTCCGTCCACTCCGTTCCTAAACTTGTTCTCTCCTGAACCTCGCCCAGTGCAGTCAGTATTGTCTTATGAAAGGGCAGAGTTGGTGGTGTTACCGCTACCTAAATACCTAAAACCCGTCAGCGGTATTCTCTTCTGTTAGGTAAGGAACGAAATTCTTTCCTTGGTGCACAAGGTGGGACATGATCTGGCCCTGCCTCTCCGATTAACCTCAGCCTCCCTCCTCCTTTTCCTTTTGTTGCAATCACCGTGGACGTTTCTCTGTTCTTACTCACCAGGCTTTTCTCTTCACTGGACCATTGTGTCAGAGGTTCTTTCTACCAGGAATCTTCTGCCCACCTCCCCCTTGCTCATGCTAAGTCCTACTTCACGTCTTAAATATGAATTCCTCAGAGGGGCCTGATTCCCCCCACCACTACCTTAGATAACCCCATTCTCTCTGATCTGTGCATTTACTTTTCGTTCTAGAGCCTACACCACACTAATCACATGGTTCTTTGTACGATATGTGTAATCAAAGATTTAATGCCCTAGAAACAATGAGGACTTTGACTCAGGAGAACTGAATTCTCCTGATAGTTCTGTTATTTTATAGTGGTATAATCTTGGACGAATCATATTTACTGATGATGAACCTCAGACTTAACCTCTGAAATTAGTTTATTCATTTCTTTAACAGATTTTTTCATTTAAAAAGTAAGTTTTCTTTAATGTTTATTTATTTTTGATAGAAAGAGACAGAGTGTGAGCAGGGGAGGGGCAGAGAGAGAGGGAGACACAGAATCTGAAGCAGGCTCCAGGTTCTGAGCTGTCAGCACAGAGTCTGACACAGGGCTCGAGCCCACAAACCATGAGATCATGACCTGAGCCAAAGTTGGATGCTTAACTAGCTGAGCCCCCAAGGCACCTCTGTTTCACAGATGTTTCTTCATACCTACCCTATACCAAATGCTGTAATGATTAGGTTATAGCGATGAATGGAATAGAATTTGATCTTGCATTCAAGAAGCTTACATTTTAGTTTGTGAATTCATATTTACTAAATATTCACATAACTGTAGAGCTATAAAATTTAAGAGAAATAGGACTACTCAAAGCATGAGACCCTGATCTAGCTTGGGAGAGCCAGGGAAGGTTCCCCCCCCCCCCCCCGCTCCAGAAATGATGTTTGAAGCGAGACCTAAAGGGCAAAAAGAGTTAATAACTATGTGAAGTTGTTGAGAACTGGGGGGCAAGGGGTGGAGACCACCGCAGGCACGTAGAGACATGCACATAGGTCCTACCTGAAATGGAAGGGAGCATGGCCAAGAGGAAGTTTTCATGGAAAGTCTGAGGGCCAAGCACCAGCGAGACCAAATTCAGTCGACAAGAGGTAGAATCGGATTAGGAAAGAAACCCCAAACCTCAGGTGATGCCCATGTACTGTTTATGTGCCGGGCACTGTTCTAAGTGCCTTAAAGATATTAACTTAATAACTCACAACAACCCTATAAATGAGTATTATTAAACCTGTTTAAAGAACTTTTTAAAGTTTACTAATTTTGAGAGAGAGAGAACGAGAGAGAGAGAGGCAGCGAGAGCAGGGGAGGGGCAGAGAGAGAGGGATTCACAGAATCTGAAACAGGCTCCAGGCTCCGAGCTGTTAGCTCTGAACTCTGAACAGCGAGATCATGACCTGAACCAAAGTCGGACGCTTAACCAACTGAGCCACCCAGGTGCCCCTTATTATTCCTGTCGTACAGAGGATGACATGAGACACAGAGCTGTCAAGTAGCTCGCCTAAGATCACATGGCCACTAAGTGGTGAGATCAGGCTCCAAGACCAAGCAGTCTGGCCCCAAAGCTCTTGCTTTTAATCCACCATGCTTATCACCTGTTGCGAATGGGGGTAGGGGACGCAAGAGCTCTGCAGGATGGGGGACAGGAGCAGGACGAGCGGGGAAGTCAGCGGGAGGAAATCTGGGAAGTAGTCCCAGACTTGGTTGGACGCGGCTTTTGCCTTGCGTATACTTTATGTGGTGGACAGCCAGCTAGATTCGGAAGCAAGGGGGAAAGGTGGTCCTTTGAAAGTAACTTAGGGACAGTGAATGTATCCTCATTAATGAGAATTCACCGGATCCACATTTAAGTATTAACAATTGTGTACATGATCTGAGCGGGCAGGAGAGACTGATACGCATTTTACACGTCAGTCCAGTGCACACGTGCACCTAAGTACGTCTGTGCCTTCCCGGTACCACCGCCCTTGCCGTGGACGCGCCCCAGGGGAAGCCGAAGCCGCGTCACAGCCCGACGCGTTTTCTTCTAAACGTCACTCAGCTGCCACAGTAGTGCTGACTCGTAAGTTATTTAAAGCATGTGCAGTTTCAGAGCTTCAGGATTGTATTTTTTGCCTGGATGATCAAAAGGAAACAGAATTTATTTACTGCTAAAATTATATAATTTTTTTGAACTTTAATATTATAAATATGCCCATAGACTCTGGGAGTGGTGCAATTTTAGGAGTAGGAATAAAACAAAATAAGCAAGTTGCATCTGTTCGCACACCTGTTAAATAAAAATTTTTGAAACTCGGGGCCTTCTGTGCGGCTCTGAGCAGAAAACGATCCTTTTTATTTGAGTTTTATGATGATTTGGAAGCTATTTGGGAGCTTATGGTAGGTGTGCCTTAGTTCCTTAAAATATACACAGTCCATTAATACGTCTCTGAATCTATAAATTTTGGTTGCTTTATAAAATTTTCTGTGATAATATTTTTACATTTAATTTATTAAATATACTCCAATTCTTTGTCATAATTTGTACTTATTTAATATTACATCTAAGCCATCTATATAACCAATTTTTTGGAAAAAAAAGTAGAAACCAAAAGATGCTTCTGTTGTTCAGATAGGAATATCCATATAAAAAAAGATAATATTTCAGTAATATTTTCAGGGAAAAAATGGAAGATCTTTTAAGAATATACCATAGAAAGGAAAATGTGAATTAATCAAAGTTGATGTACTCAAAATAGAAGAGAAAAAAACCCTTCAAAACCTAAAAATTGGAGAAGGGCAGTAATAATTCAACAGGCAAGCTTTCAGAATAAAAGTGAAAAAGTTGCATTTGGTAGAAGTGTAATCGTGGTAAATAAGCACGGATTCTTAAGGCAAAATCAATCTAATGAAAAATAAATTTCAGTGACTTTATCCCGGTGCAACTAGGGAGTTCACTGAAAACGTTCCTGTGGAATTAGATTTGCTATAGAATATTTTAAAACGAATGAACTGCATCACAAGTTATAATCGTTCGCAGAAAACAGCTATCGTGCAACAGCAGGGTCTTAAAAAAGTTAATGAACACTTGCCAGAAGTGATGATCATTTATTGTTATTTATAATAGATAAATATAAATAAGTATTGCCTTATAAGTAAATATTAATATGTACTAATTTTTTCTAATTAATATAGGAATTGCCTTGTGGTAATCACTATGCTAGATGTTTTACATTCTTATTTCATATTCTCCAGAACCTTGCAAAAGATGTACTGGTGTCCCCATTTCACCCATGAGGATAACAGGTTGAAGAGCTCCCCAAAGCAGGGCTAGCACGTGCTAGAAAGCAGGACCCGGTCATTCCAAATCGCCAAACGTGGGCTCCGTCCACATTTTAATGTTTCACCATATAAATTTTTTGTAGATCGATTCAAATAGGGACCGATTTACTTCCGTCTCTGCTGTTCATCTCCCCCAGATACGCGCACCCTCACAGCCACACACGCGCCAGACGCCTCGCCCGGATGCTGTCATTATTTTCTCCCAGGGTTTCTTTCCTCTGCATTCCAGGATGCACCGAGGGCCCCGCACCCTTTCCCTTCCCACTGTTTGTTCATAGATGCCTAGAATATGCAAAACGCACCGGAATGTTAGTCTAAGCAAATTGCCCAGTCTGGTGGGAAACAGCACCAGTGCTCCAGCTCCTCTGTGGCCACCCCCAGACCAGACCTAAATCAGAATCGTTATTTTGGAATTTGTAGTTTGCTTTTAGCTGTGAATCCGCACCTCTCCGCGAGCACAATTCTGACAGCCTGAAAATCAGGTATCAAAGTGACCTCCCGGAGGAGAGGCATGGGCGGCCTTTCTTCTACAGCATCATCTTCCAAGTTCCTAAGAATTGGCTTTGGAGAAGCTCTCCCATTTTTCCTCATCTTTCCTGGTTTGTCATTCTGTTTCTTTCTTTCCTTGAGTGTGAGAAACGCACCCGTTGACTCAGCTGCCCAGCGCCATGGCCCTTTCCCTGTGTGACGCCTGCTAATTAGCAATCTGTACTTGGTTTCCTTCGTGCTCTGGGCTCGAACCCCTTCTCTGATGCTCTTCGAGGAGCAGACTTTTTGCTTGGAGCTGTGGTCTAAACACAGTCTCCCAATATGTGCTCAAAAAATATTCAAGAAAGGAGGTACAGTCAGTTGAGTGCCTGACCCTTGATCTCATGGTCCGTGAGATCAAGGCCCCCACGGGGCTCTGTGCTGACAGAGTGGAGCCTGCTTGGGATTCTCCCCCCGCCCACTGCCCATGCTCTCTCTGTCCCCCACCCGCGCTCTTGCTCTCTCTGTCTCTCAAAATAATCATTTTTTAAAAAAAAAGAAGTACAAAAGAATGATGGAAAGATAGACTACCAATTTGTAGGACTTCTCACTGGATTTCCTGATTTACCTACTGGATTCTTTTATCAGGAGGATAAAACTCCTAGGACACAAAGTGCTCCTTCTCCCTAGGGTGTGTCTGTCAACATTTCAGAGACCCTCTGGTCCAAGCTGGGCAATCCTAAGTGCTTTCAACTAGAGATTAGCTCCCCTAAAGAGTTCAGAAGTGGGAAAAGAAGATAAAATAGTTCAAGAATTCTTCACACACTTCAAGAGCTAAGATGGTCACTAGACCCATCAGGAAAGAAATCTCAGCACACCGTTCTCTTCCACTAGTCCACCCCTGGGCTAGTTGCTTAGGAAAGAGTGAGCCTCGGATCCCCACCTGCAGAGCCAGCAAGGCCTAGAAAGATCTTGCGGCAGAGATCAGGCATGACAGCTCCCCCTGCTGGCCGCTGCTACACTCTGTCATCCCCTGCCCTGTCCAGGTGGCTCTGGCCTCGCCATTGCCTTCCTGGTAGCTTTGCTCACAAACAGGTGCTTACTGGTCCTTCAATACAGAAATAGCTCTTGTTGGAGATCACAGGTGCCTCAGGTCACAGGAATGGTTTTCTGCTTTTCACCATCACTGTATAAAATACACTTTCATCAGTATGACTTTCTACAAGTATGTGAGCCAGATGTTTTGATACTGGAAACACTTCTAACCTGACTCATGCTCCTTGGTACAAAGAGGACTTATTTGCATGCCCTGCTCCCCCCATTGTCTGTCCAGTTAATAATTTCTGCAAAAGTGGGGACCCTGGGTGGCTTAGTCAGTTAAGTGTCCGACTTTGGCTCAGGTCATGGTCTCACGGTTCATGAGTTCGAACCCCACATTGGGCTCTACTTTGGATTCTGTTTCTCCCTCTCTCTGCCCTTCCTCCACCCCCAAAAGTAAACATTAAAAAGAAAAAAATTTTTTTAAATTTCTCTTGGCTCCTAGGTGGCTCAGTCCATTAAGCATCTGGCTTCGACTCAGGTCATGATCTCATAGTTTGTGATTTCAAGCCCCGCATCAGTCTCTGTGCTGTCAGTTCAGAGCCAGGAGCCTGCTTTGGATTCTGTGTCTCCCTCTCTCTCTTCCCCTCTCCCACTCATTCCCTGTCTCTGTCTCAAAAATTGAATTAACGTTAAAAAAATAAAAATTTCTGCAAAAGAAAGGTGGTAGAATTAAAATTAGGAAGTACCTCCTCTCACGTAATAAAGTGATGCCAAGACTTCCTCTTAGACGATGAAAGTGGCCTCACATGATGCCTGTCTCAAGTTTGGTGCACCAAGGTTCTTTCCTTGACCACCATGGTTTTATTTGCATAAAGGGTATGCTTCTCGGCTCAGCCCTGACATTTGCGGGGCCTAAGGTGCCCTCTGTCTAAACATTTCAAAATTTTTGAGCCGAACTCTAAGTAAAATCTATTCCATCCACCTGGGTTGATAAATATGTCTTGATAACAACTTAGAAAGCTACATTTAAATGTATGATTCTCAGGCTCCTCCCAGATCCTTGTCAGAATGAATGACATAGACCTTGCCAGCCCTTGACCCCGTGTCTGGCCTCAGACCACTTCTCTTATGTATCACTCCCGACCCCATGAATAGCTCTGAACACATCAACCCCGCATTCAGATTTTGTCCACGCTTGGCAAACCTCTGCCCCTTGTTGGCTCTCCCTTCTTCCTTCTGAAGGGTGGACTTGGAGACGAAATCTGCACGGGCCTGGAAGGGAGCTCGGGGCCTTCACACCTGAGGTTCTGAGGTCTTAGATAACAAGAGTATGGTCTGGGGGGTGGGAGAGACAGACCGCCTCCACGAGGGCAGGGCTCTCCGTAACGTGGGGCTCCGGACGGAGGCCCTTCTCGGTTTGGCCTAATGGTGCTTGTTCAGTGTTCCTGCTGTTGAAACTGCTTGTTTCTTCAGAAGGAGCGAAGGCTTCTGTTCTTACTCATGAATGCTGCTTGGAGATTTGGAAACAGGGTAAAGGTACATGTGTCACTGTGTTCTCAGGGGACAGACGGGAACAAAAATGACTGAACGGTTAGACCCGGGATGAACACATGCTACCTTTGTACCGGGCAGCCCGCAGCACATGTTGGCAGTTTAGCTGTCTCGTCCAAAGGAGCAGGACCAGCACAGTTGTAGGGCACTGTTTGTTTTGATTTGATGCAAACTGACGGAAATCTCGTCCTCTTAGCAAGACTTTGACAACACTATTTGGAAATACATAGGAAAAGGCACCTACAGAAAGAAACATCACCAAAGGAACACAGGGCTTACCAAATGTAGTAGCGTTAGCTTTCCTTGCACATTTTATGAAATTAGAAATCACTTTAAAATTAGCGACTAATTTTCCTCCATTATGAAACCCTGTACCGATGCCAAACGTAAAATGCTTTGATTAATTTCGTTCTTGTTTGGAAGACATTTCAAGAAAAACAGTAATGCTCCAAAATCACTTAGGATTAAAATTCTGAGACCTCTCTCTCCACCATCCGTGACGTCCAGAATAGTTGGCACTAACTAATCCTTTCGTGATACATTCTCCGAACCTCAGGCAGCAGAACGGAAATACGAGATTGCCCAGCTCCGTCAGAGCTATAAAGTCAACACCTTGATAAAGTTGTAAAAATTCAGCTTGTGCAATTCAGAACTTGACGAAGTTCGAGCTAAGTGTAGAATGCCGAAAGTTGGGTGGGAAGTTCAAATCTGCTTTGAACGATCTTGTTGCTTCTATGGCAAAAGCTTTAAAGCTCTCAGTTCTTTCATTGACTTCTCAGAAGACCAGAGAGACAGAGACAGAGTCAATGGGTTGGGCCAGGATTTACATGCTGATATTTACATGAGCTCATCAACCATTTCTTATGATGTGATCATCCCCATTGTGCCAAACGTACGGAACTCAGCGCGTAGCCCTGCTCATGGTATTTGCTTGAATCATAAATGCCTTGGTCAGCACATAAACCGACTTCAAATTCAGCCCTTGATTGAGTTCATAGTGTCAGACTCTCAGGTCAAGGTCTAAGGGCACTTTCATTCTCAGGCAACACGCCTTGTAGTCCCACTCGGCTAGAGGTGTTTTATTTTAGGCGCCATCTTATGTCCTTACAGTTGGATGGAATTCTGGGACTGTCACTAGTATTGGAAAATTGAGTTTCGAAGACAGTAGACGCGTCTGTTTCACAAAAAGGAAGTCTAAGGATCAAAGAGTAACGTGTGGAATCCCATCGCTGGTCGTGGTAGACTTGTGCTTCAAAGCCCGGTCAGGCTGGCTCTAGATCCCAGGTTGTCCCCCGCATACCGTGCTGCTGCCTATTTTCCACTTAATGCCTTTGCAGCCTGGGCAAGTGATATATATCCCTGCTTTAGTCTTAGTTTTCTCATCAACAAAATAAGCATCAACCATTTCTTTCCCAGGCTGTTGTGAGGATAAAGTTAGATGGGTATGCAGTTAGGCACAGGAAAGTAGGGGTAGGTGGATGGATGGAGAGGATGGTCAGATGGGCAGACTGGCACATGTGAGGTACTGAATTTTTTCTAGTTCCATTTCCTTTCCACAAGGATGGATGGATATCATGGATGGATGGATGGACGGATGGATGGATGGGTAGATCATATATGGACGGATGGATGGATGGATAGATCATGGATGGATGGATGGATAGATGGATGGATAGATCATGGATGGACGGATGGATGGATGGATGGGTAGATCATGGATGGATAGATGGATGGATGGATGGATGGATAGATCATGGATGGACGGATGGATGGATGGATGGATAGATCATGGACGGACAGACGGATGGATGGATGGATGATGGATAGATACAGAGATACATAGATACATAGATCTGAAGCTATGTGTATTACTCAGGAGAGACTGTATTTTGATTGCCTTCAACTCCAGGTCAGATTTTTAAATATTGACTCGACACCGATCATGTACTCAATTAGACCATCATGTTTTCAACCTTATAAAGATGAACTTAGAAGTTGAAATTCATGAGACATTACATAAAGGCATGTGAAGGGCTTAATCAGATTATGTTGTCAGGGGAAAAATAGCCTGTAGACTGTTTTTGAATGTCGAGTCAAGTGATTCATGGAATTATGAAGACTCCACAGCATTCTTTGGGATGGAACCAAAGTGAGAATCAGAGGCAGAGTAATTCAATGCTTTGGAAAACACAGCCAACCAAACAGAATGCAGAAATAAGTCACTTGGGGAGGGGGGAGGCAGTATTAGGGGAGACATATAAACCTAATTAGACAACCACACCTGGAGTTGTATTAAATGTGAAGTAGGAAAAATGAATGAAAAGTCTTGTGAAATGGGGAGAAAGTATTTTATATACAGTTACTATATGTGTAATTTATTCAAGTTAAAGGGTAAAAGTTCCAAAGAGACAGCTTATTCCAACTAGGAGATAGAAACCACTTCAGAGAATTTTACAGTTCTCTATTCTTAGTGCCTCTGACAACTTAAAGATCTTCCTTCCTAGAGCAAGCAGTTCATTGGCAGAAACTGGAAAATTGTACAGTTACACACATGCATCATTTCTTCCCTATGCACGTGTCAGAAGTCACCACTGCGGCAGACTTGGTGAGCGGCGTGAGGTCAGGGCATCACTTTATTCTGAATCTGTGTAGAGACTGACCCTAACAGTAGCTGAGGCCCCCACATGAGCAGTGTTTTCTAGTTAAAACTTTGGACTATTTCACCCAGTGGGCTACTAATGACCTTGGCCCCCAGGCCAGCAGGCGTGCCTAGGGTCACGTGGTCAAGTTTACTGCGGCTTCTGCTACATATGCTGGCTGTGGTCCCTTCCTGCAGCACATTGGCATCTGACCGCAGGAATTTATCCCATGTGGATCCTCGCGGAACCATCAGGTTCCATCTGAGACACGAGGGCCTTCCGGGGTCCTGGGGTTGCTTGTGGTGCGGCTTGCCGGCACTCGGTAATCCTCGTGAAATCGTCCAAAGAACTGGTGTGCATCCTGTTCCTTAGTGTTCGACGTTCGTGTTAGAGCAGCCCCGTAGGCCTGCATTTGGGTGTGAGGGTCCGGCCTGTTCTGGCCCCGTTACCCACTACGAGCTTTTGGTTTCCTCCATTTCACTTTCCGCTCTGATCTGGACCGACTTCCTCACCGACGCCCTTCAGCGCTCGCAGCTCTGTGGTCCTGGTCAGCTTTCTGCACGCTGGTGTGATTTCAGCCCGCTGAGAGCTCGGAACGCGCGCTGCAAAAGCTTGCGGCCGGCTAGAAAGTTGTACGTGAAATTCAAAGTCTGTAGATAAAAACTGAATCACAAATGCCTTCCAGTGACCAATCTACCCCAAAAGATGAATTTGTGGCCGCGTACTATGCCACCTCACCCCCAGTGAAGAACACAAAAGACAGAATTGAGGGGAAAACTTACTCTGTTCTAAACGGCTTAATCGGGAGGCTGTGTTTCCTCTAATAATAGAAAAAAAATTAAAGTTAAATGGTTTCTATTCAGGCAAATGTGGCTGTTTTTACAAAATATCTTAGATATGAATGGCAGGCAATATAAGGGGCTCCCAAAGATGTCTACAGCCCAATCCCCAGACCCTGTGAATATGTTAGGTTACAGATGCAATTAAGGTTACTAATTAATTGACGTTAAAATAAGATTATTGAAGAGAGGGGGAAGGGGAAGGGGAGATGGTCATGGAGAGGGGCACTTGTAGGGAAGAGCACTCACTGGGTGTTAGATGGAAACCAACTTGGTAATAAATTATTTTTAAAAAGATGAGATTATCCTGGATTACCCAGTGTGATCACAAAGGGTCTTTAAAAGAGGAAGGCAGGCGGGGGGCAGGCTGGGGTCACCTGGGTGGCTCAGTCGGTTAAGGATCTGACTCTTGATTTCGGCTCAGATTATGATCTCACTGTTGGTGAGTTCGAGCCCCGTGCTGTCAGCATGGAGCCTGCTTGGGATTCTCTCTCCCTCTCTCTATGCCCCTCTGCATCTTCTCTCCCCCTCAAAATAAAGAAACTGTGGCTGGCTCTGAGAGCGGAAGGGCGGTCATACCATATACTGCAGGTCGTGAGCCGCCTCGGGAAGCTGGAAAGGGAGGGAAAAAACCTCTCAGATTTCACAGAAAGAAATACAGTGGCAGCCAACAGCTTGATTTTAGCTCAGGGAGACCCATTTTGGAATTCTGACCTTCCGCATTAGAAAATAATAAATCTGCAGTTTTAGCCACTGAGATTGTGGCATTTGGTGACAGGAACGGTGGGAAATTACTACCTTAAGAAAGCTGTATTGCTCTGAATGAAGTCAGTCATGACTTAGGGATTCTAGGCTCTTCTTTCAGTCCATTATTTATTCTTACTTCCTCTTTCAACATACATACATCGTTTCTCCATTGATGACTCTGCCCTGGAAATCCTCCTCACCAGTGGAGAACTTAACGCTGTCAGACTGTCTCCTCACGTCTTCACCTGCTGTCCAAACTGGCATCAGCCTCCCACTAGGGATGCTCTCCCGCCACCCCCCCCATCTGAACTATTAACACATGTAACCTTTACCCACATCTCTTTCCTTGCAACTTTCCCTGTAATCTTTTCTCATGTCCCAGACATATCTCCCATTTGCCCATTAATTCCCACAATTAAACACCAACCTTGGTCCATCTCTGTCTATCCATGCAGAAGCCTCCAGAAAAAAGAGAAGAAAGTTAGTCCTTTGATGGACTTCCATCCTTAAAAGTTGACCCTCGTGTCTTTCCTTGTGCCCTGTTGCTGCCTGTGTGCTGGGCTGTGCGCGCTCCTCCTGATTCCATATCCTTCCCTGTGACCAAAGTCTTCACACCTTCCCTAAAACAACCTTGCATTCCCTTCACTGTTCGTGAACTGGGGACCTTCAGGGTTTACGAGCTCTTCTTCCAGCCGGGGCCCAGCCCGTCACCCATCTTTGTAAGTAGTGCTTTACTGGAGCACAGTCACCCCCTCTCACGCGCCTGGCATCTGGGGCTGTTTGCATTAGTGGGGCAGAGCCGGGTCCTGGCGACGGGGCGTAAAGCCTGAAGTACTTCCTGTCTGGCCTTTCACTGAAGACAAAGGTTGCCAACCGGTGTTCTAGACCATACGTTTTCATGATGCGGCGCCGCCAGGTCATCAGGCAGTTTGGTGCACGGTAGCCTCGTTAACAGGGTGGCTTTGCACGGGCACTGCCTACAGCCCACTGAACAAATAGAGCGTGTTTGTGTGTGATCGTATTTGTCTACCTGGAAATCTGGGGGTGCCCGGACACGTTTCCTGGTGGGACGTGGTTTCCAGAGGGGACGCTTCCCCGGCCGCCCAGGGGCATGTGGTTATGATGACCCCCTAATCCGTCTCCGCAGGAGGGGGGCGCTCTTCCAGCATAGGTGGTGTTCCCATGGGTTAGGTCCTGCTCTCTGAACGCTTTCCTTCTGTCCCTGACTTCTGTCCCCCAGCTCTGCTCCGTGACCCTCTGGGGTCCTGCCTGTGGGCTGTCTGCACCCTGACTCTGCATCGTTTCAGTTACCAACTATGAGCACACACGTCCCTCCATGTGGAAAGTTGGTAGCTGCTGGGTCTCTCGTGCCGTGGTCTCTTCAGGGCATCTGTGGGCCGCGTCTCCTGGGCTGTGCCCGGTCCCGGTCATGGTGCCTGTGCCTCGGGACGGGGGTAGGCCCACTGGTCCCGTGATGAGTCACCCCTCGACCGCTTGGCCACAGGTCACGGTCACACCCAGACCCTCCCTCAAGGGTCCTGCCCGTGCATTGCCCGCCTGCACTTCCCAGCCCCACCAGTGTCCTCGTGGGGCTGTGGTCTCACACCCCCCACCCAACCACATGGGGCGGTCGGATCTTGTCCAGGAGGGCGTGTGTCATGAGGACCCTTGTCAGGACCCAGAGGAGATAGTTTCTGGGATGGGAGAGTTTTCTTCCTGAAACAACAGAGGTGTCCTCTGTGTTCTGTTTCTACTTCCCTGTTTCTCTTTCTGCTTGGCAGAATTTTAATTCCTGTGTACGTCAAAGGCCCTATGCTTTCTAACCCCAGAGTGCACTTTAAATCCTTTAATTTACATTTCTTCCTCCATGTATGGACCACACACTCTCTCTCCCTTTCTCGCTCTCTCTCTCTCCCCTCCCTCCCCCTCCCCCCTACTCCCCTTTTACCCTCTCCCACTGCAACTCAGATTCCTAAAGTGAGGGTCAGAATGTCTGGTCTCCTACCCCCGCCACCACGTTTCCCACAAATGTTCGACACATCAGTTCCTTGTTTTTAATAGCTGTAAGAGTACATCTAACTTCTCTCCCTGCCAAATTCTTGGGGTTTTCTGAGGCTGAGATGAAGAAGCAAATTCATTCATTTGGTACGGAGTCGGCCTTTCGTATCTGTCGGGGGCCGAGGTAGACCCCTGCCCTCACGGCCCCGGCACGAGGGTTGGGGAGTCACGTTAGAAGAGAAAGAAAAGTACATGCTGGCTGTTGTGGTAGATGCTTGGGAGGAAGTGCTCAGGCCAGACAGGGAAGGGGCTGCTCAGACACAGCTTCCAGGAAAGGAAAGGCCCCTCTGAGAAAACCGTCTTGAGGACGTGATACTTGAGGTCATGATATTTGGAGGAAAGCCGATCGTGCGCGGAGCCATGAAAGGACTTTATAAGCTCTAAGGTGTCACCTTGACAAGCAGTGGCCCCTCCAGTCCCCTGCGCAGCAAGGGAACTTGGAAAGCGCCGTCATTTTCCCAATGGCTGGAGCTAAAACTTGACGGGAACCTCTGTACTTCCTGGTGAACCTCCATTTTGTTCATCCGGATCCTTCTGGGTTTTCCTTCTCTTTTGTGTCTGGTTTGTGCTGGCCTAAACTTGGCGCCTGTCACCTGTCCCCTGTCTGTGACACTGTCTTCTCTGCTGTCACCGTTCGCATCCTTCCGTCCGGCGGCCCTGACCCTGTGGCCCACCCCAAACCCCCACAGTGCACTTCCCCTTCTGAGATGCCCATGCTTCTAAAACCTCCTCACCGCTGTCCCAGGCTGCCTCCTTTCTTTGGCCAAACCCTCTGTCCTTCATAATATAAGCAATTTCTGACACTCGTCTCCAGAGAGAGGGGATGTGTCCACAGTAACCGACCGAAACTAGCTGGCACAGTGCTTAGCACGTAAGGAAGCTCCCAAGAAACTTTCATTGAGGGGCGCCCGGGTGGCTCAGTCAGTTGAGCATCCGGCTTCGGCTCAGGTCATGATCTCAAGTTTGTGGGTTTGAGCCCCGCATCAGGCTCTGTGCTGACACCTCAGAGCCTGGAGCCTGTCTTCAGATTCTGTGTCTCCCTCTCTCTCTGACCCTTCCCTGCTCGCGCTGTCTCTCTCTCTCAAAAACAAATAAAACATTTAAAATTAAAAAAAAATAAATAAAATGTTTGTTTAGAAAAAAGAAAAGAAAGAAACTTTCATTGACTAACGAGTGAATGCACCAATTCCCGAAATCTCAGACTATCTCTAGGAGTCCAGTGGTGTTTTTCCTTAATTGCATGTGAATTCTTTCCCCATGTGTGAAATGCATATGAAAGGCCTTCTCCTTCTGCTGTATTCAGTCTCAAAATCTTACCTCTGTTCACAAGGTTTTCATTTTGAATCTACTCTCTCCATCTGCCGTGCACGTGCAGCTTTGTTACTGATCCTGGAGAGCGGAGAGGCCCCAAGGGCGTCTCGGAGGCTGCTGCACCCTGTCCCTGTCCCTCGCAGTGCAGGGCCACAAGCCCAGAACATTTAGTGTGCACGCTTATTCACTGAGGACAACAGCAGTGGCTGAAATGTCGGTTGTGGCGGTGATTTTCAGCATCCTGAATAACCAAGCATGTTCACTCGGGGTGAGCAGAAACTTCCGAAGGAAAACCTTTGCATTAAGGAATTTGCTGTGTTTCCAGCTAAGCAGCAACGAAAGCAGTTTCTTTTGAAGAAAAATTTCAGATGGGTCCAGAGTTTGGTGTTAGCCCCTTTTGTGATACTATTAATTACTAATGACAATAATAATTTAGGGTCAGACAACCTTTTGAGATTTTTCAAGAACAAGTGGAATCATCACATTTTTCACTTATTTTATTATTATTAAACTTAGTACTCATTTATTATTTTTTTGAATACAGTTTATTGACAAGTTAGCTAGCATACCGTGTACACAGTGTGCTCTTGGCTTTGGGAGTAGATTCCCATGATTCATCGCCTTCATACAACACCCAGTGCTCTTCCCAGCAAGTGCCTGTTTCAATGCCCCTCACCCATCTTCCCCCTTCCTCTGAGTCCCCATCAACCCTCAGTTTGTTCTGTGTATTTAAGAGTTTCTTATGGTTTGCCTCCCTGTCTGTTTGAAACTGTTCACCTTCCCCTCCCCCATATTCTTCTATTCAGTTTCTCAAGATCCATATATGGGTGAAAACATACGGTGTCTGTCCTTCTCTGCCTGACTTATCTCACTCAGCAGAATGCCCTCTAGTTCCATCCATGTTGCTGCGGATGGCGGGATTTCATCCTTTCTCGTTGCCCGGTAGTATTCCATTGTATATATAAGCCACATCTTCTTGAGCCATTCGTCAGTTGATGGGCCTGTGGGCTCTTTCCATGATGTGGCCTTTGTTGCTAGTGCTGCCATGAGCTTTGGTGTGCAGGTACCCCCAGGAATATTCATATTTTAGAGGTCTAGAGGTACGCTTAACACTCATCACTGCAACTTGTTTCCAGAGTTGGATCTTAAGTGTTATTATGTATTCACTTAAAAGCTGTATAAGGGGCACCTGGGTGGCTCAGTCCGTTAAGCATCCAGCTTTGGCTCAGGTCATGATCTCATGGTTCATGGGTTCGAGCCCTGCTTTAGGTTCTATGCTGACAGCTCAGAGCCTCGAGCCTGCTTCAGATTCTGTATCTCCCTCTCTCTCTCTGACCCTCCCCTGCTCTCACTGTCTCTCTCTGTCTCTCAGAAATAAATAAAAAATATTTTTTAAAAGCTGTATAAACCTTACTGTGTTGCATCAATTAGAAATAACTTAGAAATGATCCTTCCGCTTTGGGTGTTCTGTTTTTAGTTCTAAAGCATGTAAATGCTACCAAAAGGAGATTAGGAGTCCATTGATTTTGTGTTGCCACTCAAATTCTTTGGTTCAGGACATTTTACATAATTTGAGCTGTCAACCACGAGGTCCTGACCCACGCGGTCAGGAACAACTCCCAAACGACCGTTCGGGGTTTATCATTTTATATTCGTTGCCCAACGGGATGTAACCACAAAGTAATGGGACAGTTTTCCCAAAGAAACATTCTGGGAGTTACGAATCTAGGAGGCCTTGTCCCCTTCAAAGGAGACACATAGGAAGGCGAGACATTGGTTCCAGTAAACACTGTCAGAGCTTAACATGCTGTGGAATGCCTCTTCTTCAGCTGTCGCTGCGCTGCTAAGAAATCACAGAGTAAAATGACATATTATTTTGAATATCCTGAATTGTGACAGAGGTGAATTTGCTTTTCAGTGAGTGTCAGAAATCATCCCAGGACCTGTGGCAATCAACACAATTTGGAGTGTTATTTGCAGTCACAATTGGATGTAATATAACAAGAGGAGCTTTCTTGAATGATACATAAACTGACTCTTGAACTTGATTGTGAAAGAGGAATTCCAGACCCTCGGGCCTCGGAATAAGTGTGAAGGCTCCCGGGGTAGCGACTGTGAAGAACAGTATGTGTGTAGCTTAAGGGGGAAAAATGTGTGTGTGTGTGTTTGCAAAATAAGATCAGTCTTACTACTTTATAGACATACCTTGTAGATGAAAAAAATACTCCTATCATGGAACTCTTTATAAGCAAACTTCTGAATGTAAGTAGAACTTCTCTCTCACCTTTTCTAAGCCTCTCGAGAAATCTGAATTTCTAATAATGACTTATTCTGAATCTTCAGCTTGTAAAAAAGTAAGTGTTCACCATTTAAAAAGCAGATGCTTTGGGGCTCACGTCACCTTTATCTGATTAACTTCATTATCCCTGCTGTTCATTGGGAGGGTTTTATGTGGGGTTTTTTCTTTTTCATTTTTTTTTTTTTTTGGTTGTTGTCATTTGTTTTCGTTTTGGGTGTGTCCATCTTTGTTTACTCTGAGACTCCCAAAATGTATTTCCTCATGGTAAAAATATCACCAAGCTTTTAAACCAAGACAGAAAATAAAATCGAAGCTGAAGGTTATTAATTGTTCCATATGCTTTTAAGCTCTTTATTGGTGCATTGGTAACAGATTCCTTTCTTTTTCAAATGGGGCCCTGGTATCAAACATCAAATTAAAAGAAGAGAAGTCTCAAAGAGTTTTTTTAAAAAATGAACACGCTAACTTTGGGGTTCCAATTATGTTTTTTATTTCTATTAATGGAACCTCTAAAGAAAGAGTTCAGCCAAGCAGCTAGACTGCGTTTCTGTCAGGTCGCCTCCCCGGGGAACTTCGGGCCTGCCCGTGGGGCTGGGGCTGGGATGCCTGCCTCCCCAAATTTCCAGATGTATCCGCCATATCCGTCACCTCCCGGCCAGCCAGGCCCCTCTTTCTTCACTGCTGAGTTGAAATAATAATACGGAAAAGTAAAATGAGGTGCACAGAAGGTCATCCTTTGCCAAGGGGCCAAGACAGCTGAAAGGTTTAAACTGTCCAAATCCGAAAGTGTGATTGGAAAAGTAGGTGACTCAATGTGGTTAGAGATCAAAACGGTCACTGGCTTACAGTTTTAAAAAAGTCCTGCTGTGGTGTTTTCGCCGCAGACGGAATATTATTTGAGGCTGCCTGGGAATAACTGTTGCCCAAACGATTATTGTTTTGCAGTTTGGTGATTTAAATGCTGTATCTCCCGGAAATCTGGATAAAGGTAAGAAGTGAAAGTCATGTACGTTTTTAAGGCCTTTCTTTTGACTGAGAAATTCTCATGGAGGAAACTGTGGTGGATGTAGAAACGGCACATAACCCTAGATGAATATGAGAGCTGTGTCTTCTGGAATCCTCAGGATTTCTCTATTCTCGGCCTTCTGTCCAGGATAGTACATGCCAGGACTGACTGTAAATGCAGTTACAGACTCCTCTTGACTTTGGCCTGCCGGCCCACACAGGAAGCAAGAAATTATTTCTGACCGTTGCCAGAGTCCTGGAGAAAAGTGATAAAATTTTGTTCCAGGCTCACTCAGCAGGAGAAAAGATTTCTCAGCCCGCCCCTTCTCACCAATTCATACTTTTCACTGGAGAAAACAAGTCAGGGATAGCATTGAAGTTTACTGTAAAACGCAAGCTCAGTAGCGGGACCGAGGAAAGGGCTCAGATGCAGAGTCTTCAGATTTCAAAATCACCATCACCATTGCTACTCAACAAAGACGATGCCTTCCTGAAGAAAGGCGGGGTCTTCAAGACCATAAACAGGAACGGAGCTCAGGGTAAGTGAGGTTGGAATAAGCAGAGCGCATACAAGCAAAACAATCCTAATAAAACTACCAGCTCAGGGACGCCTGGGGGCTCAGCTGGTTAAGCTTCTGACTCTTGATCTCGGCTCAGGTCATGATCTCATGGTTGGTGAGTTCAAGCCTGCCCTCCGGCTTGGCGCTGATGGCGAGGAGCTTGCTTGGGACTCTGTCTCTCCTTCTCTCTGCCCCTCCCCCATTTGTGCACATGCTGCTCTCTGTCTTAAAAAGACTCGCTCAGTTAAAAATTTTAAATGTTTAATGAATAAGCAGAGCAGAAAACATAGTCCTTTCTTCAAAAAAACAAAAGCAGAAAGTAAAGATAGCCTGAGGTTTTGAGGAATTGGGTTCTGGAGTCAAGGACAAAAGGCACAGACAGGGGAATACTGCACACAAAGTCCTTCCAGGACGGAGCCAGAGCTAGTGGGGAAACTGAGGCAGAGACGGGGCTTGGGGAATCCGTACATGAAGGGCAGCACTGTTCTCCGGAGGGTCTGGCACCGGGTATCTGCGGTCAGCCTCTGGGCCCCTCCGCGCCCTGGAGCATCCCCGGGAAGCAGTGTCACTCCCCACAGGGGCGTGGGGTCAGCCTCGCTCACCAACCACGCACGCGCTCCTTCCGCTCTTAGTGAGGTGCGTAAGAGCCAACGGGGAAAGGAGGGAACAGGAGCCCCAGAACACTGCTGCTGCCAATATGCCCCCTCCAGGAGGAGCCCAGCGACAGAAGGGTGAAGCAGCGACGATACTATTTGTAACTTCAGACCAAGAGAGGTGGGAGGTGAAACCCATGAGGCTGCCCTGAGGATTCCCTGAGCCAGGTCTTGTGACCCTGGTGCAAGCATTCGTCCCTGGTGCAGAAGTGTGGACAGCGTTGCCCTTTGGCCACTAAATGGCCACCAGTCTCCTCTGTCCAGCGCTGCCCTGAGACAGAGTCCTCGCTGACCTCCAGTAGCACCTAATTTGAGTTGCTGTGTCCCAAACATCCATAACCTTGAGGGTGCTTCTAGAAAATGTCTTTGAGTATTTAGAAGAGTAGAGAAGGTCTACAGAATCACAGTCGTTTGCCCTCAGGACTGGAGACAGGGCTTGCTCTTTGTGGACTGCCCTGTAGCCTTCACTAGGGGCCCATCGCCCACACGTGGGCCTGCAGAGACGGCCTTGGAGACTCAGGTGTGCTCAGGCCCCGGTCCCATCGCCACTTCCATCCACGACATGGCGGGTGAAAGGCCTTTCTGCGCTCTCTTTGCTCCTCCGCCAACTCGAAATGACTTTTTTCCTTCCTGTGTTGCCTCTTTGATTATCTTGATGCTATTTCTCAGGCTCCGAAAAGTTGGTGGAGTGGGGAGCCGAGAGCAGTGTGGTTCATTCTCACCTTGGGGTGACCCTGGTGGTCCCGTCCACCCCCCGACCCTGTGCTTCTTGGGATCACACTGGCAGAAGTCGGGGCCTGGGCTTCGAATGTGAAATCTTCAAGTGTTTTTGTGGCCTTTTTTCACAAATTTTCTTTTTTTTCCCCCTGATAATAAAAGTAATTCTAGCTCTATATTAAATTTTCAAATAATACAGAGAGGTAGGAACCATGAAAAGTGAATCTTTCTGGTCACAACCCTGAAAGACCATAAGAATGGCCTGTGAGGATCCTTTGGGATATTTTTTTGTTTGTTCAGATACAAGCAAATACGAAACCAAACCCCAAAAGTGTCGTACACGTGTTTCAACGATACCCTCTCTTCAGGAAGCAAATGTCTACCAAACGTATCCCTGTCCCTGCAGCCACTAGCCCTTTGGAGGTGCTTGTTCTGACACATTCTGTCACTATCGCATCCATTTTTCAGAGGCGCAAAGGGGGCAGGATAGAGTAATGAGCCAGGACAACGCGTGCCTCATCTAAGAGCCTCTCGGTGTTTACCTCCTAATAATGCGAGACGTCTGTTCCAGTCAGTAAATCTAATCTCGACCATTTTATATAATTATTTTTTTTAATTTTTAATTTTTTTGAGAGAAAGAGACTGCATATGCCCGAACCAGGGAGGGGCAGAGGGAGAAAGAGAGAAAATCCCAAGCGGGCTCCATGCCCAGCGCGGGGCCATCTCACAACCGTGAGATCATGACCTGAGCCAAAACGAGGAGTTGGACACTCAACTGCCTGAGCCACCCAGGCCCCCAGTCATTATATTTTTTTGTAACATGTATTGGCCCACTTAGTATGGGCATTCTCGGGCACCAGGAAGTCTGGACGGCGGCCCCTGCTTATCCATGTTGTGGTTATTTGGCAAATCAGCGCGATCTCACCTTGGTTGACATGCGGCACAGATGAAATTTACATCTAGGATAGATTTCAAAGGAGACCGAAAGTGTTCTTTCTTCCTACCTTTTCTTCAGTTAGCATTTCTCAGCTTATATAGTCCCCAAAAGCCCCCAATAGTGTGCCAGAGTGACCACTCGCCAGGGTGACCCAGATTAGGCCAACTATGTAAAACAAAGACTTCAGGAAATTCCAAAGGCCGTCTTAAAAGGGCTTTCGCAGGCACCAACCACACACCAGCCCAAAGTCAGTCGCTGTGTTCACAAGAATGGTGGAGGCACTTAGGGAGCGCGGATACACAAATGACATCCGCCGCGCGAAAACCTACAAGCTCTGTACCCTGAGACTTGCACCTCCCGCGCCCCCTCCCCCCTCCCCACCCCGTTGCTTTCTTAGCATGCCGTGGAAGAGTTTCCAAAGCAGGCGTTGATCGCCGTTTTCCGCTCTCGATCTCGGTGTCGTTTGTGCAGATGAAGGCAGCGAAGTGGAAAGCGAAATGGATGAAG
Organism: Helogale parvula; assembly: GCA_004023845.1. Lineage (NCBI taxonomy): Eukaryota > Metazoa > Chordata > Mammalia > Carnivora > Herpestidae > Helogale > Helogale parvula. The sequence continues at coordinate 38,674 of PJEM01009657.1, forward strand.
AACTAGATGACTCTTCGGAACCCCAAGCCAAAAGAGAGAAAACCGAGCTGAGCCAGGCATTTCAGGTGGGCTGTATGCAGCCCGTCCTCGAGAGCGGCGTGCAGCCGGGTCTCCTGAACCCCATCCACAGCGAGCACATCGTCACGAGCAGCCAGACTATCAGACAGTGCAGCGCCACGGGAAACACGTACACCGCGGTCTAAAGAATATTAAAGCGTATTTTTCCAGCTAACATTACCCCTGTTGCTATATCGGGCTTAAGGTGAAATTTTAATAAGCCTGAAGGTCGACTGTTGTCAAATTCTATCTGTGCTGAACATTACCTTTTCGGAGTTGTGAAATGGAATGGATGTATGTATTTTGCCAGGTCTTTTTTTTTTTTTAACGTAAAAAAACAAAATCATTTGCCTCTTAATAATAAGTTTTTTTTCTTTAGTTTCAGGTGTCAAGAAGGATTTTTACCACACTTAATGCCAATGTGTTTGTTTTCTGATAATTAAAACGTAATTTACATTTTTTGTAGCTTAAAATATTTTATTGTTGATTGTTAGTCTTGGTGTATGATTTCATGTGAAAGTTTTTAATTAGATGCACTTCTGTGAAATATCAAAAGAAATGAATTTCTTTGATTTACACTGGAGGCATGCCCATTTGGCAGCAGATGCATCGAATTTGCTTTTGAAAGGTGCTTTTCATTGGACAGAACCACGAGACACGATTTCGATAACACTTTGTTGTGGAGAGAGAGTACAGAGCGTTTTTATCCTAGTGCTAGAGGATTGGGCAGGTCATCTGTTTTTCTCCAGAGGGGGAAAAAATGGAGCTAGTGCATTTCTCTGGTCAGAGTAAATGACAGGACTGCAAGAGATTATGCTAATATGTACATAATTTGTGTACATAATTATTAAACCCTATTAACGCAAGCTTCCGTTAAACATTGAATTTTAACCGTTATTTGCATACCAATTCCTCTGTTTAAAGACTACTGATTCTGTATTTGGGACCACTGCACAGACATATTCTGCTGTCGAGTGGGGCTGTCATAGTTACTGAAGCTGAAAAAAAATGACTTGACTTTTTTTGGTTTGTTTGTTTGTTTGTTTGTTTAAGTGTACACGCTACTCATGCTGAGCTGGACATACAGGAAACCGTTCCATTTGGATGACTTTCTTTTATTCCAGGTCTTTTTCCTAATAGTAGTTCACTCTGCTGCTATTATAAAAGAAAATTTATAGAACGCAAGGAATGTAGCAACCTGCATATCGTTATTTCCTTCAAAACTATTTCCTGGTTTCTCAAGTGTGTGGATTTTACATTTAAACCGAACCTGAGGGCAGTGTAGCCGGCTCCCCACACTGTTGCTTAACCCCGTTTCTGTAGGATTTGGATAGGTGGCTGGACGGACCAGTGCCATTGAAGAATGTACATCAGGGATCATCGTACCTCGGCTATTACATGGTGCCTTAAAACAGAACTGAAGTTAAGGTTTTAGTAAGGCTTATTTTGTTCATGTGAATTCCTCCGCAATCCATTTGACAAGGTGTGCCTGTCCCTTTCAGAGTCCCGAAGTGAGGACAGGTTACGTGCTCTTCCAAGGAGATGTAGGGCGGACAAAGCAAAGCAGAAAGACAAAACCCACTTCCCCTCTCGGAGTGCCCGCGGACGTACTTTTTGTTCAGAGAGCTGACTTTTATGACTTGATGACCCATCAGATTGCGTAAGGGCGTGGAACAGCGGACCGGTTTTCCACTAGCAACTTGTCATGTACCATCACCGGTGTCTGAGGCCGTTTTCAGCTAGTTCTCATGTAGGGAAGTTGACAAAAGAGGCAGGTCCTTATCGAAGTGCATCTTGTCGGTCTAAACGTTGGTGTCTGCGTCTTGGTGTCTGTGTGTCCACAGCAGGCACGCGTGCCTGGGGGCCGGAGTCAGGTGCAGAGTCAGGTGAGGTCCTAGACGAGACACACCCCCTCCGTCCCATGGTAATTGACATGAAAAGCCAAGTTCTTTTAAAGACTTGAGTTATAACAACAAAAACAGGCACATCCATTCATTTTAAGCATTTTTGAAAAGCTGATCAGCAAAAATAATAAACACATAAAGCCAAAAAAAAAAAAAAAGCAAGCACAACGTGACTTACAGATTGTTAATGAGTCCCATGTTAAACTCAACATGTTTATCTTTCCAGTTTTATTGGGGTGGGGGCGGAGGATTGGAAAGAAGAGGGTGAGCCAATCTGTAAAGTTAAAAATACCAAATGGCTTATCGGGAACTTCGCAAGGTGTGCTTTCCCTGCAGTTACCTGATTGCCTCACACTGATCACATAAGGCAGATCAACAGAGTTTCGTAAGAAAAATTTAAATGTTGTAGATGTAATTTTTTAAATGGACTCAACTTTTGTGTGACTCAACTCCCTCATATATTTGAAAAGTCTTCGGGAGCATTCTACCGTCACCTCACCCAAATATCATTCAAATGACCATCCCCCTCGTTTTTCTCCTGAAAAGAGGGGACGGATTTGCACCATTGCACAGAAAGGCAAACACACAGAACGCCTGCGCCACGAGGAGCCCGCACGTCTGTCTCATTGTGCGTTAGGGAACGTTTCCGGGCGGAATTAGTTAGAGCCGTAAGAAGGAAGACCCCCTTCATTTCCACTCTTCTTTCTGAGAAGCTTCTTCGCTTTCCTCTCCCCATCCACCAGCCCTAGACCTGTGCTCCATCTGTATCGGACCAAACGTATTTGCTGCTTTCATCTTGTTTATTGAATGGTTTAAAATGTATTTATTATCACTGTTTAATGTTGGGTGTCTTTGTATCATTAGAGGAATCTGATCACAGTGGGCAAATTTAGATTGATGAAAGGTGGGGATTGGGACCCTCCAGGATTCAACATTTCTTCCACTTGTTGGTGGTTTGAATGAATGATTCTTATATTTCAGCTTGACTCACTAAAAAACGTTCTGAACTCCTTCACGAACACGGGAGCGTTCATCTGTGGCAAGGGCAGATAGTTTTGACCCACAGACGAAAGAGCGTCTTCATTCTTTTCTACTTCTGATGATCTGTCGTCCACAGTAAGACAGTACGTGCCCACGTCACGCACAGACATCTCAACCAATCTTGGATTGGCATTGTGAAGTAGATTAGAGCATTCAAACCTCATGATTTGTACGTTTGTGGACATCGGAACAATCCAAGTATTGCTTTCCTTTGACATTTCATTTTCTTTTTTTTTCATTCATTGAAACTGTGACTTTTCTACGTGATATTGACACTAATACTCTCAGAGTAAATTTATTGACAAGTGACAAGTCTACATTGTAAGGACTTCTTAACATTTCTTGACGTTGTAATCAAACCACTAGTCTTGGAAACTGTCTACACAGACCAAGTGCTACACTTTCAGCGAGGAAAATGTAAGGAAGGCATGTTGGCTATTTTTAAGTTCTAGAAAAGATACTTCCGTGTAAGAGGATTGCGTCTCGTGGGTGTGGTTTGATCTTCACTTATATACTTTGAGAATCATAACCTGGAAGGTTTGCGTTCACGCAGCCAGTGAACAATGGGGTGAAATGGGGCAACCGTATCCTCAGAACACAGGGCCCAATTTTAAAGTTTTTCTTTGGATAGCAAATGGCTGGTCACTTTTTCAGGATTCTCACCCAGACCATGTTTGGACTTACTACTTTAAGTCTTACTGCCTTTTCAGAAATCTGCTTTCCTTTCTGTGCTTTTTCTTGTACTGTATAGGACGGTTCACGCACCTCTCTTTTAGATGGTGTACTTTAAAAAACAAAAGTAAATTTTAGAAAATGGTTTTAACACTGCATACCTAAAATTAGTAGTGTGCAACGTTGACTGCCTTTGATTTGTAGTGGATGAGTAAAAATGAACATGTTTCTTGTGGAAGACGCTGTCAAAGTCATCTGGGAATGGCTACGGTTTCATTACTGTAATCATGAACCTTTTTACATGAATGCACTCTTGCAAAGTGCTAAACGTGATGCATTTTCAAGTTTGAAAAAATTCCTCAGATGATATATTTGAAATGCCTAAAACGATGCTGTGCTTGAGACAGTAGTGTAAAAGGGGGGAATGCGTGTCCCTGTGACGGTGGCCCTCCCTGGTGGACACGAGTAGAAAGTGAACAGCTTTGGCAAGTCCCCTTCCTGTACAACTTGAGGCAGAGTTAGATCCGGCAAACCGACCTTTGTTCCAACCTTCTCTCCCCCCAAAGTCCTGGTGAGAAAACCACTCTCAGAAAATTGAAATCAGAACTCAATCACAGCAGAACTTGGGGGAGGGAGAGGGCTTGGCATGCAGTGCTATGAAAATTGGGCCTGTCACTCGATCAGATCAACCTCCATGTGTATGGTTAGAACAAATCAATGAATGGAATCCTAGTATTTCTGCAAGTTTGGTGATTTAAAAAAAACTGGAATAGAAGCATTAACTCAGTGCTTAGTTCTAGTATTAGAAAACCCCTTTGATGTAATGCCTTGTATTAACCCTTTGAGCATTGTAAGATATACAATGGGGGACAAAAGCCTTTCAGATCATTTATTTAGAGTTAGACCGGTAAAATAGACTCTATATCCAAATGTCTAATTATGCTGTTTTTTTAAAGGGGGGGAGGGGGAGGAAGAGAAAGTGTTTCCATTGCTGAACACTTGCATTTTATATACAACTCTTAATTTTCTTCTTCAAGAGGGCTTGATATATTTATTCCCAAATATTCACTGCCATCTAAGTAAGTGTACTGTTTACAGAAAAAAAAATCAACTTTTCTAGCCTCACTTCATGACTCTAGAAAAGGGAACTGATCATGGGCCTGTACACCTGTGTCATAACTGATCTCTGCACATTGAACGTACCTAGATTGCCTTTAAAAGGTATGATAAAGAAAGGGTTACATTTCTTTCTTTTTTTTTTTTTCCCCAAAACAAAACAAAAAGATCTCGTTAATTTAGCTTTAGAAAGTACAATTGTGAAGCGAAGCCTTAGGAAGAAATGAGTTCCAGTGGATGAAGCGAAGCTGAACTCGTTGGGGGCAGGTAAGCTCTTTGGAGTTAGATCTCTCATAAAATAGCATTTGGGAACTTCCCACAGGGCATAATCTTAATCTATGCTCCGAACCTTTTAACACTTTGTCAAACAATTAGACATAGATAGAATGGAGAGCAAAGCACTTGACTTTCAGCTCATCTGTCCGGAAATGCCGTGGCGGCTGCTTCTGAGACCCGTCAGCGCCAGCCCGCCTGTGCGTTGCCGACTTCGTTCAAGGGGCGCTCTGCGTGCACTTGTCCCCCTCTGTCCGCTGCGCGACGGAGCCTGAGAGCAGTGTCGTCTGCAGATGTGCACCTGCGGCCCTAGCCGGGCGCGCCTCAGAGCGGTACCTATTCCGATGTCTGGTGAAGGGACATCCATAGCCTAGTGCAAGGACACCGTGAACATTGCTTTCTTTAGACGGTGTAGGAAGTCAGACCATGCAAATTCCTCATGTGTTAACACGCAATACTCAAAGGGTTTTAAGTTAACTCTCTTCTTTTGAATTCTTCATGATGATTTACTGTAAATGCTTCTCAGTTTGCATGCTCTGATCATTGCTGCTAGTGATTTTATGTGCCAGTAGACCTGAGTTTAGTTTACCAATTTTACTTAAATAGTAAAAGCCACTTACAAAGTGACTGCCTAGGATTTCTTTTTTTTTTTTTCTTTTGTTTGGAGTAATTGGTAATATGTCTTAATTTTCACAAATGTGTTTTGTCTCTTCTTTTATTTGGTTCTGGTATTTGATTCTTTTCCCCCTCCTTCTTTCATTTGTTTTTTAAATAAATTATGATGTTGGGATTGGAAGCCCTGAGTAATGAAATCTTTGGTAAGAATTGTTACGTAGCTTGATAGTGAGGACAGCAAATCTTTGTTAGAAGAATTTTGATTCCGGGGGAGGAAGGAAAAAATAAGAACTCCCACTGACTGTTGATGACAGAGTAAATTTTTCCTTCAATGAATTAATAGTTTTGAACGAATGATTGCCTTGTTTTAACCTGCTAAACGCAATTTTAAATGACCTAATAAAGGAGGTATTGAATTTTATTCGTTTGAAAAGCATCTTTTGTACCAAAGCAAATTTTTTTCTCTACTCATCTCCATCATCAATTGGGACCCTATGGTGGTGACCAATGCGTTGGTTACAGAAACTTTAAGTGAGTGCCTTGAGAAAACTTGGAAATTTGTGCCTGGGGTGGTAAACTTTTAATTAGGTTAATTGTAGTGCTTACCAATCAGTAATTCTCCTATCACTCAGGGCTTTCGTACCTTCTAGGTAAAACTTCTTTCATTGTGTTTTTTTTAAAATACTGTATTTTTTTTTAAGTGCCATCATTTAAATTTCACTTAGTAAGTGGCAGATTACATTATTCAGTCCCACAAGCACAGATACATAGTAACACTAGGAGATATTTGAACATTTATTTTACAATCGACTGAATATATTATGTAAATGAGGTAAGCAACTTTTGTAGAGATTGTATGTGTGAGATGATGTAATGTTCTTTTCCAGTTTTTGGACTACAGTTGAATAAACTTTTTAATTATTTAAAAACATCTTTACCGAATAACATGTGATGGTTTTTTGTATAATGTATTTGATTTTGTAAATACGTATTTCCTGATGTGATTTTTGTGAGAAATGCTAAATCTTTTAGTATATCATGTCCTCTCAAAATTGGCAGGAGCTAAATACTAGTTTGTGGGCGATTTGTATTGTGGACTGTACAGTAACTGGGGAACTTTTATAATTATAAAAATATATATTAACTTTTAGTGTGTTGTTTAAACAAATGACTGGAACATACTAAAGATATTAGTAGGATTTTTCTGAATATTTCAGACTTGAACTCAGGCTAGCTTTCTTGTGTTTTTCAAAACAAAATGGTGTCTTGTCTTTTAAAATCAATAAATTTGTTTCCTTGTTACAAATACATTGGAAATGCCTTGATTTCCACACACACGCCCCTCCCGGAAATCACCGCCAGGAAGTGAGCCTCCCTCATCCAGAGGGAGACTTCGTGTCATTGACTAGCTTAGAAACAAAAATCAGTTGTTTTCCGCTTTTGTGTCGAATGAAATTAACAATATTTACACATGAACAGCACAAAAAGAGAAAACAGAATTAGAAGCCCAGCAGGGTACAAATCTTACCCTCAAAGCAAATTAGTGATTGAGTGCTATTTAATTTCAGAAGCTGTCAACATTTCCACTGTAAGTCCAGATTCTGGGATGTTCATAATGTGTTTGTTTTGTGTCGCTTCACATTCATATTTGGCACCCACGTCCCTTGCTTAGATTCAAATAGCTTATTAAAATTCATTTTAATACACTTTAAAAAGATGCCTTACCCCAATTTTTTTTCCTCCTTTGGACTGCACAGTTACATACAGAAAAATTTATTCCTGGCGTGTTCATTACTGTGAGTTTTGACAGGCTGGTAACCACCACCACAATCAAGTTTAAAACACTTCTTTTTCCCTTGCAAACATGTTTTTAACCAGAGGGTGTGTCTGTCTGTGTGTGTGTGTGCATAGGGCCCCCTCCTGGACTATACACTAGCCAATGTCTTTTGATTTTTTTTTATAGTTAAATGTTTTATTTATTTTTATATATAGTTTATTGTCAAGTTGGTTTCCATATAACACCCAGTGCTCTTCCCCACAAGTGCCCTCCTTAAAGATAGAAATGCAAGGGGCGCCTGAGGGGCTCAGTCCGTTGAGCACCTGACTCTTGAATTTGGCTCTCAGGCCCTGAGACTAGTGTCATAAGATCTAGCTTCGCATGGAGCCTCAGCATGAAGCCTGCTTAAGGTTCTCTCTCCTTCTGCCTCTCCCTCTCTCTGTTTCTCTCTCTCTCTCTTTCAGGAAAAAAAAAAAACCAACAAAAAACTGCAAGACAGAAAACAACCTTAAGGAAATCAGCATGATGTTTTCAAGTCATCGTACAAAGTTAACTCCTCAACCCAAAAATATTTACATCTTAGCCCACAGAAGCACCAAAATCATTCTGATAGGGACATGTAATCCAGTAACAGAAATGTACCAGATGACGTTATGTAATAAACAAATGAGGGGCAGACAGAATTGTAGCCCGCGTAAGAGACCATCCTATGCTAGGAAGAAAATGAATCCGACCCATTTGGACCTTTTTGTGTTGCATAAATACTTGAGATATTTGGAGCTTTTCTACTAAAAAAAGTTCCCAGTTTCTAACCTTATTTTTGTACTTGGTTTCTCTTAAAACTCTGAAGTCTTTCAAATATATCCTGTAATTACTGCATGTACTTTGGTTACAAAATTCTTCCCACCAGAGGTCCTTAATAGGACTTCCTTCTCTTTGGGAAGTTGGACATTTCAGGACTTGAACTCAGCCTGGGAACTATCAATGGTTTTCATTAATGGATTCAATTCAACCCACCCAATAGCTTCCTTCCGTTATGGTCTAAAAGTAATGCGTGTAGAAATTTGCCGTTCATCGTCGTTTCATGGAACACCATCTTGAATGACAGGGCTGCCCGTTGTGGAGGATAATACGTTTGAAGTCGGGCAGGGAGGAGGGAGACGCTCTGATTCCGGTCTGCTCCCATTTCAGGGACTGAATGTCAGATTACCTAGACTGAGGGACCTTAGATGTGGTAGCTTCCCAATCCTGATGAGACCTGTTTTTCTCTGCTTCTTGCTGGCCCTAGATTGAAAAGTATCCCATGTGTGCCTGGGGAGACAGGAGGTCGTCTTCAAGTTGTATGATCACAAATACATTTGTAATTAGTGTAAATATTAGTGCACTGTTACTGCAATTAAAAGGAAAAGGTTGTTAACCAGAATTTTTTAAAGGATAACAGGTATCTATACTGTGTAAAAGAAAAAGGGCTCCAAGAAATTGAAAGCAAAAAGATAAAGAACGAAAATAGAAACACTATGAAATAATTAGTAATAAATCTGATAAGATGTGAAAGATCTGTACAGTAAAAACTACAAAACACCACTCAGGGGAATTAAAAACTTAAGTAAACGAGAGATACTCTGTGTTCATGAAGCAGAAGACCCAATTTTGCTGAGATGTTAATTCTCCCCAATTTAATCTATAGAGTCAACACAATCTAATCAGAATCCCAGCAAGCTTCTAATAGACCATGACAAGTTGATTTTATAATTCATACGGGAATGCAAAGGATGGAAGAAAGTTAAAACAGCTGTGAAAAGAAGAACCAAGTTGGAGAAGACCCTTACCTGGACTCCAGGCTCTCATACACTACGCTAATCAAGATAGTGTGGCATTGGACTTGAAATGCACTGTATCACATAGATCAATGGAAAAGAATATAGAGAGTGGAAAGGGACCCACGCATTTATGGACCGCTAGTTTTTGACTTATGTACATAGGCGATTTGATGGAGAATCTTTGAAAAGATACCCATATGTTAAAAAAAAAAAGTTTTATGACACCTTATCCACAAATGAACTCAAAATGATCATAAACCTAAAGATAAAACACGAAACTATAAAGCTTTTAGAAGCAAACACCAGGAAACTCTCTGAGATCTTGGGTCAGGCAGGGCTATGCTCACCACGACTCCAAGGACGATGCCTAAAAGAATCAAACTGATAATTAGACTTTATCAAATGTAAATTTTCTGCTCTTCAAAAGATGCAGCTACACGAGTGAAAAAAATAATTCCTATGTAGGGGAGGGGTTTTCCTGGGGTCTGTCGTTTTTCTGCATGGTTTTTGAAAGAATGCATTAACCACTTTTGTTCAGACTTAAAAAAAAAAAAAAGATATATTTAGCAAAAAGCGAGAAAGGTTTCCTCCGTGCAGAGAGCACATGTAAGACTGGGGTCTCCTGTGCTTGGGGTTTCTCAGGTGCCCCACAAACCCACCATGTGCGCCTGGGTCCTTCCACATCCCTCCTGGTCCTGGGGGTGGAGAGTTGGGAGCTAAAGAAACGGATGCAAACATGAAGCTCCAACATCCTTTCTAACGGTAGAGCCTTGTGAGTCCTGCTAGTCTCTCTGAACTCTTGGAAGGCTCACACGTTCGCTTGCCAGCAGGATAAAATAGCCCCTCCACAGCCCTTGACACCACAGACTTGGGAGAAACTATTTACAAAGCATATGTCTGATAAAGGACTTGTATCCAAACGATATAAGGAGCTCTCACAACTCAAAGTGTTGAACCTGTGTGTGTACAGCACTAACCACTTTCAATGCTAAATACATATTTGGAAGAATATTTATTTATTGTCTGTCTTCCTCTATAATTCCAAACTTCATGATTTCAGGGCCCTCTCTGTCTTTAATGAGATGCCTGCCTCTCTTGCTGTGCCCTGGGGCTGGGAGCTGTTTAAAAACTTTCTCCACTGGTTACAGTCCTGTGGGACTCGAGCCTACGCCCTGCTGGCCACCAGATCCGTGGCACGTAGAAGTGCCCTGGTGGCAACCATAAAATTCAGGGTGGCCAGACCAGGGTACAGGCTCGCTTCTGGGTGACAGGGGCAAGCTGGAGCCCCTCCACCGGCCCCCAGGAGCGTGCCAAACCAGAAGCCGGCCGTCAGGCCAAAAGCTCCTGGACAAGCAAATGGGCTTCTTTCCCCAAAGGACTGGGGTGGGTTTTAGTGCCCTGGGAGTGGTGGCCTGCCAAGAACTGTCTGACTGTCACAGTCCCCACGGACCTGGGAGTGCAAGCCCCTCCGGGCCTGCAGAGCCAGGATCAAGGGCAGCCCTTGGGCCGAGGCTTCAGAAGCAGAGGCTCCAGATGCAGGGGGAAAGCTCCCTCCCAGGAACGGGGGGCGGCCGGGAGGGCGGACGGACGGCACCTGCTGGAAGGAGGGCAGCGCGTGCGCTGAAAACAAAGATGCGCCCTCCAGGCCTGCGTCCACGCAGGCGCAGAGAGGCCGCTGGCTCGAGACGTGCGTGTTAGTCCCGACTCCGCTCCGCAGGCCGACGCCTCCCGCAGGCAGAGGAGCCCTTTCCCCGCCGGGCCTGGCCGGCGGCCGCTGCGCTGCGCCCTGGGCGGTAAGTCCAGGCGGCGGCCCTTAGCGGGCGGGTCTCGAAGACACGAGCCCCAAGGGTTTCCAGATGTTTTAGGTATGGGGGAGGGGCTCGTCTCTCAGGTGCAGGCCGTAAAAGTCGGGGTTCCCCATGTGGGCTGTGACTCCTTGGCCCCTCAGGGAGCAGTGCTGGGTTTCCAGTACCCGCGTGGTGCTCCTCCCTGAGCCAGGGCTGAGGTTCAAGGTGAGGCCGGGACCCAGCCCCCTCCCCGCTCCGATGTGGCGTCCCTCTCGGTTGGTGGAGCCGTAGGAGTTGACCAGCCAGGCTTGAGGGCTTCTCCCCACCCCGAGGAAGCTTCCAGAACGAGCTAGAGGTCCCCTGGGTCCGTGGGAGCAGGGGAGTTCAGCTCTTCCGAGCTGCCATCTTGAACCTGAACCCCAGAGACCTTCCAGTCTGGATCACTACAGGATTGCCGTGAGCCCGGCACTTGGCACGGAATTCAGTCAAAACGTACTTGTTGCATGAATTGAGAAACCAGTAGCTCAAGATTATACCTAATGATTATACTATTTAAACTTGGTATTGGTTCTTCCCTTACAAGTAATTCTTAATGCGCCTTGAACATGTGCATTTATTTTATTTTTCCCATACATATATATGCTCTACACATACTTCTGGAAGCCAGGTTTGGGGGCTGATGCATGGCAAAATGTGTTTGGAACACCTTGCTAAACTCGACTGTGAATGCTTACACCAGTTTATAATTCCTTTATAAACTGAATCTAAGCACCAGAAGCCAATTAACTGGCGGGGGGGAGGGGGAAGGTCATTAAAGGAATGCAGGCAGGCGGAGTCCGAGGACCCCGAGGGGCTTCCCCAGATTCAGCCTGGAGGGTCCTTGGCTTCATGTAGAATAGCCGGCAGGAGGTGAACACAGAGTTTATCGGAGATATAGAAAGAGAAACAGAACATCTGGGAGATTTGGAAAGGAACAGAGAGGGTCCTGTCTTTATCTGGGGTCTGGGTTTTTGTTTTTTTTTTTACTGGCACGTGCGATCTGCGCACGTGTCCTCTGAGGCATCCAGGAACCTGTCAGAACCAGAACAGGGCCCAGGTGTCCATCATGAGTCACTTACTCCCTGAAACAGGGGTCTCGGGTCAAGATGTCCAGCACCTGTGCCTGGAATACACCTGTGATCGCGGCCTCTGGTCATTCTCGCCCGTCCTTTGTTAGAGGTTATGGATTCTAGAAAAATCAGTACTCCTTTTCCCTTACAAGGAGGGTATAGACTATCCGCATTCTGAGGCACCTGTCGAGTGGGGCCGGGTGCAGGTCCTAGCAAGAATAGAAGCTGGGTAAGAAACAAAGGGAAAAAAATAAGTTTTTTTTCTCTTATGGGGTCCCTTTGGTTTCCCTGTCTCAATAGCAATTTAATGTTTGTTTATTTTTGAGAGAGAGAGCGAGAGCAAGCATGAGCAGGGGAGAGAGGGGCATAGAGAGGGAGACACCGAGTCTGAAGCAGGCTTCGGGCTCTGAGGCATAAGCACAGAGCCCCACGTGGGGCTCGAACTCCTTAACAGCGAGATCCTGAGCCCAAGTCGGCCGCTTAATAGACTGAACCACCCAGGCACCCCTCGAAAGCAATTTATATTTGATCTAGGACCCCTTGTCATTTTACAGGCAGAGAAATCAGCTCTTCAAAAAATCCTCAATAACCTGGCAAAACGGTTACTCAGCAAAATGGTATTTGATTATTAGGAACATTTTCTTGAGCAATTACCATATTAATTGTAGATGCACTTTGGTATTCTGTCCCAAGCAGTTATTCTTACGTTAACCTTGGATTAGGAATTGGAAATACAATGCTAGGCAGTGATGTTACCATATTTTTGCAACTCTGTCATTTTAATTGTAGCCCATGAAACATACCTACACGTTCTCAAAACGGTTCATTATGTCTATTAAGGAACAGTTCTTTAAAGTATGAAAAAAATTTTTTTAATCCTCTGATGTAAAATATGACTCATAATCCCACCAGCTTTAAAACAACCCATTTTCTTCAAATGTAGAAAGAATAGGAAATTACGGGCTATTCATATAACAGGAAACCATACATTAGTAAATTAAAGCGCATACAAGCCACGACCTGGTAAATCTCACAAACATCTCATGAGTAAATGAAACCAAACGTGGCGGAAAATATGTTATATTTTTCGTCTAAGTTCAAAAATAGGGAGAAGCATATTGTCTTATATTGTTCACCTGTGAAAAGGAGGAAACATTTGCAATTGAGAAAGAACCCAAGGCTTTTGGGTGCTAAGAGCATTCTCGGTCTGTGCAGAGGTTATCTGCACATTTGTTTGAGAGCCTTTACAAAGCTGATGTAAAAACAAAACAAAACCCAACCCAAACCAAAACAAAACACGTTGAAACTCGTCTGGGTCCAGACTCAGCTGTCTAGCAGAGCACAATGGCTTAAAATCCCGATGGACCCAACCGTTTTCAAAACCACCAGGAAGCACTTGACTTACGCATTCATATTGAAAGGCACCCCAACAGAGCTGTACCGTTAACACCATTATTTAATGAAGTCTTGGACCAGGAGCAGCCATGAAATGTTCCTGCTTCAGTAATCACGAATGAAGACCGCCCCCTGACTTCTTAGATCCTCTTACTCAAGGATGTGTTTGTGGAAGTCGATCTGAGTGAACCAAGCAATACTAAGAATATTCTTTTTAGAGAAAAATCTCCGAGTGCCCGGTCAGTTAACAGGAAAGGACACAGTCTGTAACAGGACGTTTTGGAAAGCCTCCCAAATGTACACGCTGTCTCTCTTCTGTGGGGACGTTTCTCTGGTCTGGGGTGTGCAGCGGATTTCCACGTTGCCCGAATGGCTGTGTAGACAGCATCGCAGGTTCCGTGTGTTAGAGGTGTAGCCTGTGATCTTTAGACTTCAGAGACCTTGGTGTCTTTTCTTGGCAGCAAACCAAGACCACAGACTGTGTCTGGGGGAAACCCTAAAATCAGCGGGCGTTCCAGGCAGGAAATCGCCCCGATTGCATCGCAGAGATAGGACGGTTTACTGTGCTGTCACTGCGATACGCCCCGTCCCAGATGGTTCAGCTCGGGATGCCATATGGCCGTCCTGATGATTTGCAGAATCCAAAATGCCGCACAGCTGAGGACCAGTGAAACAGCGACAGTCACACTCTTGCTCGGAAGTGCTTTGCTAGGCAGGGTCAGATGAATGACCGTAATGTTTATTGTTGAGAGAGAGAGAGACAGAGCATGAGTGGGGGGAGGGGCAGAGAGAGAGGGAGACACAGAATCCGAAAAGGGTTCACAGAGCCTGACGCAAGGCTCGAACCCACCAACCATGAGGTCATGACCTGAGCCAAAGTCAGACGCCCAACCCACTGAGCCACCAGGCGCCCCCATACACATTTTAGAAGCCCAATTTCCTGACAACGCTCTGTAGATAATACCATTCCTAACATCTGCTTTTATAGGGTAGCTTCCCCCACGTGCTCTGGTGCAAAAATCTAGAATGTTCTAAAGCACCACCACCGATCATCTGCTTTTCTGTGGAGTAACAGAGCTCTTCTGGGTCTGGCCCAAAGAAGATTCACTAGGAGTTAGGGAGACTGCACTTTATTTTGTAAAATAACAAAGTAAAAGCAAAAGCAGACAGATGTATATACACAGTAAAACCAGCTCCTCTTCCCAAATGAATTCTTCTTTAAAACGGTAACAACGATTAAGTTCACTGCTAACCACAGAAGGGGAGCTGGAAATAGAGATTTAAAGAGTCCTTTTGGAACAGAGTTGGGTTTCTGTGACCTAGAGCTAAAACTCCTAGGTCAGGGCGGTGAGTCGATGCCCCTGTCCCTGGCACACCCTCTCTCTCAAATTCGGCACATTCCCAAATTTCCATTCTTTTTACATGTGGAGGCCGGATTCATTAGGCGCTGAATGCGTTACATTATTTTGGGTTTAAAAAAATTTTTTTTTATGTTCTTTATTTATTTTTGAGAGACAGAGACAGTGCGAGCAGGAGAGGGTCAGAGAGAGAGGGAGATACAGAATCTGAAGCAGGCTCCAGGCTCTGAGCTAGCTGTCGAACCCACGAACCATGAGATCATGACCTGAGCCCGAAACCACGAACCATGAGATCATGACCTGAGCCCAAACCCACGAACCATGAGATCATGACCTGAGCCGAACCCGGACGTTTAACTGACTGAGCCACGCAGGCGCCCCAGTTACATTATTTTGTCTGCAGCATCAGTCCAGGACGTGTCAGGGACACTGGCCCTCTCGTGCTCAGGACTGAAGGACCAGCAGAAGGTTCTGGCAGCAAGGTGGCCCCGCCCTCCTGCCGTCCCAGGGACCTGGTGCCCTGGCTTCTCTCTGCTCCCAGCTTGGTCCTGCGCCTATGAGAAGGCCGTTCTTTACATCTGAGTCTACAAATCCTTTTCTTTCAAGCTAAGAATGAATTTGAATACAAAGGTTCGGGAAAACCAACCTCTATTTAAAACCCCACAACACACGAGCGGAGATAAAAATAGGAAGCGTGAGTGAGGCATGAGTCACGGCTCCTTAGACATGGTGTTACACACCGGACTGATTCATGCAACAGAGTCCCCGGGGATTGAAGCGCTGAACCCGGATCCGCCTCCAGAGGGAGGGACAGCGACGCGTCGGGATGGGGGGCTTATTCCACGAGGCGGCTCCTTAGCTCCGGTGACAGTGACCAGGCCGAGAGCCGCGAGGGGAGTGTCCGCTGGGGAATTGAATTGAATTGATCAACTTCCAGCCACTCCTTCCGAAGTGGGATGTTTCCTCTCCGAAAGGAGCGCAAATCGTGAAATGTGGGTGTTCTCCATAACTGGCTGCCGGTGCTCCCAGAACGGAAGACGCGGTTGAGGCTGCACAGACAAGGCACCCGGTGTAGATAGTAGAGACCACGAATCCTTGCAGTGTGGCCAGGAGTGAAGGGTCACAGGGATTTTGTGAGGAGCGATCTTGTGCTTGGTCGTGGGTGACACCAAGGACTTCTGTATTGACTCAGTGAGTGATCCCCAAACCTCTGTCGGATTGTTTCCAGGATTAATCCCTATTTTATGGAAATAGTAATTATTTGTCAGGTGCGACTTTAAACGCCTGTTGGTGTAACCGCTGGCCGCCTGGTGGCGCCCGATGGCACGGACCTCGTCCTGGGGGCGTCCCGTTGGCAGCCGTCGGAGGGCGGCCCTCGCACCACACGCTGCTGGACGCAGTCCTGGGTGGCCGCGCCGGGGCCGGGAGCCTGTGGGAGGGCACGACTCCGATCCGTCTGGCCGGAGCTCAGTGCGGCTCGGTCACCGTCACGGTTACTGGAGACGGAAGGGCGTGCGTGTCCCCGCCGCCTGCCTTCCGTTCCGGCCCTGCCGCCTGCTTAACGCCGTGGCCATGAAGACCGCTTTTCTGAGGTTCCGTTTCATCTGTAGAATCAAGCTAAGAATAGGACTCAGAGTGGTGTGCGAGGATTGAATGAGCTAACGCTTGAGTGTAGCCAGGGGCCCACTGAGCTGGGGGGGGCGTGCTTTTGGGGGGTCTGCGGCCCCCCGACTGTGCCCAGGGCGGCCCGGGGCTCGGGGCTCGGTAGTTGGGCGGTGATTACGCTGGAGGGCAGTGATGTCCCCGGGGTCCCGTCCCTCCTCTCGGAGCGCCCGGACAGCAGGTAGTGAAGCCCTCGGAGGGCCTGTCCGGGGCGGTGACGGGAACTCGGGGGTTAACTCCTGTCTGTCTGCTCGCTGTGTGTTTCTCTGACGCGCTTCCTTTAGTAACACTGCTCCGCCATTCCGTCTATCTTCCCTTCGAATTTGTTTCTGGAATGCTTGGTGGACTTAACCAGAGAGGCCACTTTGACCTTGAGTTTCCTTTTAGGGAAGATTTTATTTTATTTTATTTTATTTCTTATTTTTTAAAGTTTATTTGAGAGAGAGCACACACGTGAAAGGGGCATAAGGACAGAGAGAGAGAGACACACAGAGAGAGAGAGAGAGAGAGAGAGAGAGAGAGAGAGAGAGAGAGAGAGAGAATCCCAAGCAGGCTCTGCACCATCAGCGTGGAATCTGATGCAGGGCTCAAGCTCACAGACTGAGAGATCATGACCCGGTGCTGAGCTGACCGAGCCACCCAAGCCCCCCATCCTTTTGGGGAAGAGTTTAAGTGACTGGTTCAATGTATTTAACTCAGGGTTTTAATTCTTTTGTAAGTCAGTTTTGGGAAGTTGTATTTTTTTAGGAAATTTTCCATTTGTCTGAGTCTTTATCACTCTCTCGGCATAAAGATACTGAGGGACATTTTGATATGTGTGTCTAAACACATATTGTTTAGTTTACAGTCATTTCATGTTTTTCCCACGGACAACTTGGAAGTCCGTGTCTTACTTTCCCCAGGTATGAGCTTTTCCTGGTTGTCATGTTGTGACTGATTTGTCCCTTCATTACTCTGCTGTCAGTGAATAATTCTGTAGGATCTCAGTCTTGAAAGATTTGCATAGGTTTACTTTGTGACCTAGTATATGGTCAGTTTCCTCAAATAGCAGGCATGCCATAAAAAAATGTGTGGTTTCCAGCCATGTGTGAAGTTTTTGCTCAAGTTTGTAAATGATTGTCTTTTCAACATCCATACAGCCGTGTGCGTCTGCCGGCTCTGGAATGGACTCAAGTGAGTTTCCATCTCCCACTCCGATTGTCAATTTCTTCTTCCAGTTATTCTGTGATTGATTAATTAATGTATTTATTTGTAGGCGATGTTCTGAGTACAACCACCTGTGGTGATTCTCTCTTCTCTGGGGACTGGGTCTTTCACCGTCAAAAAGTAACTGCATGTCTTCCGTGGGCTGTTTGGCCCGGAAATCTTTCGGTTCTGAAATTGATCCAGATAACTCCAGAGTTTTGGGGCTTAACCGTTTTCCAACATTTTATTTCCTACTTTTACATAGTTTAGTGTTTCAGATGTTTTTCTCATAAATAGATTAAAGTTGAAATTTTCAGACACAGCATTTTTCCTGCCACCTGGAGCATGGAGTCTGTTCACAGTTGCTGCAACTGCTGACATAATTAGGTTTCTCCCACGGTTTTATATGACCCTTTATTTGTCCTGCCGGTCCTGTGTTTTCTCACTCGGCCTGTCCCTTCTCTTGGACTGGGTAATTTCTATCATTCCATTTGCGCTTCTGTCGCTTAAGAAGTTATATGCTCTTTTCCTATTCTTTTACTGGTTAACTTGAAAGAAACAATACACATTTTAGTATATGATATTATATGTAATACATATTATTTGGTGTTTTAAGTTTATTTTGAGAGAAGAGAGAGGGAGAGCAGGGGAGGGGCAGAGACAGAGGAGGAGGGAGGATTCCCAGTAACCTCTGTGCTGCCAGCTGATGCGGGACTTGATCTCATGAACCATGAGATCATGACCTAAGTGGGAAATCAGAGTCAGGCACTTAGCCGACTGAGCCACCCAGGCGCTTCTGTATATTATTATTATTTATGTACATACAGCCAAGATTTAAAAAGTATCAATACTTGTACTTTCTAGATAATACATGGGCCTTAGAACAATTTAACTCCATTCATTACCTTCCAAATTATATGTTAAAATTGATATATTAGTGTATTTTTATTTTCCTTCTAAAACCATGATTCATAATTATTATTTTATCTCTTAGGAAATATTTGTTCAAATTTATCCCTATATTTACTTTATTTTTTCCAAAGCCATGGTTTACGTCTCTCAATGATTCCAGAATCATTCTCAATCTGTACGACATAGTCAACTTCAGAGAAGAACCTGGTTCCACACAGCTCTACAAATATTTACGATCAGACACCCCGGTCTAGGGTGGAGAACCAGGAAGCTGATTCTGGGAGTGCAGGTGTCAAGGGAGGGACAAAACCCATTTCCAGCAGGTGGTTTCCCAAGATAGAAGACATGCATCCTACCGAGTGTCAGCTCTGCAGGCTCAGCGTCGGGGAGGAACGAAGAGAACGTGTGCCGGTGTGCCCAGCGGGGCGGCCCCCACGTGTAAGGTCAGGGCCCTCCGCCCGCCCTGCGCGTGTTAGGCGATGCTGGGCGGGCTCTGGCTTCCTGTCGTCCTCACCGGTGGTGGGGCTGTTTCTCACACTCCTCCACCGACACCGTTCAGTATGTCCAGGTGCCACCTTCTGGCGCCGTCCGGGCCCCATCACCATCTTTATAAACAAGGGGAAAGCCGGGCCCTTTCCCACCGCGGTGGCTCTCAGGTATACTACCGATGCCGAGCCTCGGGGGGATCTGCATGCACAGGAGGTCTGCAGGGACCAGGAGAGCTCTGCCCTGGCTGGAGAGGAGCGTGACAGGCAGGAGGCTGGGCAGTGCCACCATCTCTAGGGAGAAGATGTTAGAAACCTCAGCTCTTTACGCAGCTGCCGGTCCCGCAGAGCCTAACACAATAATCAAGGCAGCCGTCCTGGGGCGCCTGGGTGGCTCAGTCCGTTGAGTGTCTGACTTCAGCTCAGGTCATGATCTCACAGTTCGTGGGTTCAGGCCCCACGTCAGGCTCTGTGCTGACAGCACAGAGACTGAGATTCTCTCTCTACCTCTCCCTCTCCTTCCCCTGCTCTCTCTCTCTCTCAAGATTAAACAAACATTAAAATAATGTTTAAAAAAAGACACCTGTTCCAGACTGGTACAGTTGGGGTATCTTTAGGTCTTTCGCTGAGTCCCACATCGAAAGTCCATCTCAGTCCAGGTGTGATGCGTGAGAGGGGAAATGGTGCAAACTTAGCCGTGTTGATCAGCGCTGCCCCAGACACGGGCGCCTCATGAGTTCCAAATGATATTCAGAATTCTGGAGCAAAGAGCTGATGAGCCAGAGAGAGACCCCTATAAGCAAGGCCATTCTCCCGGCCCCAGGGCGGTAAGACATCGCCACGGGAAGGGACACAGGACCGTTTGCGCCTATGCTCTCATTCAGGAACTGCTCCGTCTCTCTTCGTTTTGGCTGCGGTTCCCAGCATGTCTGACACAGAGTCAAGGACTGAAGTCCGCACGGAAGCAGTGACCACCATTGTTCCTCAACAAGAGTGTGGCCATCTGGGTTCTGGCCTGGACAGAGCTGTAAAGGCTGTTTTTCACCTGCCTCTTTGATTTTGCAATATATCTGACTATTTATCTTTTGCCCTTTAACATTCTTCTATAAAACTTCCTTTACAAGAGAATATAAACATTAATGGCTGGTATTAATGTTTAGTTACTGGTAAATATTTTTTAGGCTGGGTCGTGGGTGTGTCACCATTTATTTTAGTATTATTTAAACTTGACTCGTCTGTAATAAACATGTATATGTATTCTTAGGGTCTTTTTAAAAAACAGTTTTATTAATTTTTGAGAGAGAGAAAGTACAAGTCGGGGAGGGGCAGAGAGAGGGGAAAGAATCCCAAGGAGGCTCCATGCTGTCAGCACAGGGCCTGACATGGGGCTCAAACTCAACAACCGTGATCACGGTCATGACCAGAGCCAAAATCAGGAATTGGATGCTTAACCAACTGAGCCACATGGGCGCCCCTGTTCTCAGTGTCTTTTAAATTATAAGTGGTAGTCATAAGGACGTTAAGGTTTGTCATGGAACCTATTCCCCGGTTATGGTGTGGGTCACTGTCGCACGCCGTCAGTCTCCGCTCACATCTTGTTCCTGGCATTCCCCATCTGCCTCCCCCTGCTTTATTTGTCCCGTGGTACTTCGTACATCCATGTTCTGTAGTTATTTGCTTCTTTGTTTATTGACTCCTTCCTCCCCTGTAAGCATCAATGCATCAGGGAATTTGGCCTTTTTTTTTTTTGAGAGAGAGAGAAAAGGAGAACATGCACATGTGAGCAGGGGAGGGGCAGAGGAATAGGGAGAAAGAGACTCCAGCAGGCTCCACGCCCAGCCGCAGCCCAGCACGGGGCTCAGTCTTAGGGCTTTGAGATCATGACTTGAGCTGAAATCAAGAGTTGGACTCTTAACTGACTGAGCGACCCAGGTGCCCAAGTAATCTGAACCTTTTTAAATGACACATGCAGGACAGTGAATGAAGGGGTGAATGACCTGCATCGTCGTGAAACCTGGCTGGTACTAGAGGTAGTAACAGTCAGACTGTTTGCCTCTCGTCAGTCAGCTGGGATGTGATACACTCGTGGCGGACCCGTTCTGTTGTGCAGGAGAAGCTGGCCCCGGCCCTTACGTCTGGGGGAAGGGGCTGTAATCAAAGTATTTCTGACGTGTTGACCTAAACCCAGTGTGAAGACGGCCTCCCATCAGCCCAGTGACCGTGGCAGCGTGGCGGGGTTCCAAAGAGCCTGGCTGTGGTTTGGTCCAACTCCCTTGCTTTCATCATGGTAGACCCTGAGGTCTGGGTAGATTGAGCACTTCCCGGAGAAGGTGGAATCAGCGAACACACCGGGGCCAAGCTAAGTGCTGAACTCCCTTTTAGAGGTGAGGAAACTAAACCTTACGCCCGTTTCCTAATTTCTCCCGTGACGCGTGGATCATCGCTGTGCTGGCCGCGCGGGGCTCGCCGTCACCGGGGCAGGTGAACGACCCCAGGCCTTGGCGCAGCCCACACCGCGCCCTGGTTGTCTGCGGGGCAGTTCCGGCTCCAGGAGCTGCAGTCACAGTCCCCAGCCCGCAGCTGAGAGGTGCGCTTGGGGTTTGCATTCAGGTACCCCAGACTCAGAGCCTTGACCGTGTGTTCTAACGGCCTGGACCCATCCGGCGTCCGGCGCAGGCGCTGAGGGGCTTGGAGGAAAGAAATCCACATCGTCTACTTCACAGCCTTACGTCGCTGCTTCTACCCGATGGTGACTGGTAGGAAGAAAGCCCTCCAGTTTTGTGAGGACCTCCGTGTCCACCTGCAGGGCATTGTCTCCCGTACCGGGACAGGGCCACCGGACAGGCTAACGTCACCCCCCGTGGGCTATTCCGTCTTAAAGGCCGCCACCAGGCGGGTGTGCGCTGTGCTGGGCTGGATGTCTGTGTCCTTCCCCCGGGACGGCTCTGTGTGGAGATGGGGCCTCTACGGAAGCCATTCAGGTTAAGTGGAGTCCCAAGAGTGGGGCCCTCTCCTGATAGAAATAATGCCCTTATAAGAAGAGATACAGCTGGGGTGCACAGGGGTGCCAGAGCATCCCGCTGCAGGGTCCCAAACAGACCAGGTTTGGCCACTCTGCTGACAAAATCCAAAGGCAGATGCATAGGTAGGGAAACACAAAAAGAATTGGTTTCAGTGAGGCCAGCCCGGGAAGACAGGACACTCCCATCTCAAAGCCTGTCTCCAAAATGCCACAAATACTTCCAGGTGTGTATGGGAACATGGGGGACAGAAGGGCAGGTAGGGACAGGTGGGCAAGGTCAAGTTGACGCTTGTCATGCCGTCAGTTGGGGCCGGTGTTGCTGGCTCCGGGCAGGTCTCATTGCTCGAGAGGCTACTGTTGGTTCCCATCAAGGATGCTCTGCCCTCAGGATCCTCCGCCTGAGCCAGGTGCCAAGCTCCAGAGAAGAACTCACCCAAAAAGTTTCAGGTCAAGGGGCCGCCTGGGTGGCTCAGTCGTGTAAGCGTCTGACCCTTGGCTTCAGTTCAGGTCATGATCTCACATTCGTGGGTTTGAGCCCTGCATCGGGCTCTGTGCTGACAGCTCAGAGCCTGGAACCTGCTTCAGATTCTGTGTCTCCCTCTCTCTCTGCCCTTCCACTGCTCATGCTCTGTCTCAAAAATAAATAAACGTTACAAAATTAAAAAAAAAGTTTCAGGTCAAAACGAGGCAGCCAAAGCCTTCTTTCAAAGATACCAAGCGAGCTCACTTGCTGTCTGCCCACGTGTGTACGCTGAAGAAAAAGCCATGTGAGGACAGGGCCCCCGGGGAGGTGGCCGTCTCCGAGCCAGGAGGGGAGTCCTCAACAGACACCACATCAGTTGGACCTCAGTCTTGGACTCCTGGCCTCCAGAGCTTTGAGAAAACATGTTTCTGTTGTCCACCCCGACCGTGGCGTTGTGTTGCGGCAGCCTGAGCAGCGGAGTCCAGCCACCGTCCAGACGGAGCCTGACTTGCAAGGGCGGACTTCGCCTCTGCCTGGAGCAAGTGAACGGACACTCCTCCAGAATGGGTAGCATGGAACCAGACCTGCCTCCCCCAAGTCCGCAGCCCCGTGTCCCAAATCGCAGGGAGCTTCTCAGTCCGAAACAAACACACGGTGGCTCCCGTTTTCATGGGTCACCAGAGGCCTGCACTGATGATACTTTCAAGACCAAGGGAGTTTCTTTCAAAAGCGGTCAGCCTCCCCTTTCCAAGCAGAGAGACCCATGTAGACTCCCGCCTACATTGTAAACAGCTACTGGAACAAAACTCCTCTTCGCGGGGCACTATAAAAGGAGATTTCAGACTGGAGGAGGCAGGCCTAGCCGAGGGAGCTCCTTCTACAAGGTGGCTCAGTCAATGAACCACCTGACTCTTGATTTTGGCTTGGGTCATGCATGATCTCACAGTTCATGGGTTCAAGCCCCGCATCAGGCTCTGCACTGACAGTGCGGAGCCTGCTTGAGATTCAACTCTCCCGCTCCCACACCCTCTCCCTCTGTTCCCTACTCCTCAAAATACATAAATAAACTTATAAAATAAAGTAATGTAAAATAGGATCTGTAGGCTCTAAGGGAGGGAGACTTACGCACATCTTTATGGGAGGAACTATGGACTTTTTTAACTTGGCAGCGGGCCACAGCCCTCAGCCTGCACTGAAATTCCCCCTCAGCAAGGCCGTTGATGTCATCCGCATTCACTTCAGAAGGCTCCAGTCCAGTTCGCAGGCTTCAGGGCGGTCCTCTGCGTACCGGACCCAGCCAATCCCAGTGCCCCTAATTCGATCCCATTTGCATAAATAGCATAAATGAGAACTGCACCCTAATATTTCGCCCTCGTAACTTTGCCCCCTCCTTGTCTTCCTGGGAACGATATTCAACTGCCTAATTCTGTGTCTTCCAAATTGCAATTCCAGTTGCCCAGCTAAATGCCTGTGCGCTTCAGTCTCCAGTGAATTCTTTCTTGGGTGAAAGCACCCAGCCACTGAGAAAGGGCGTAATGAGGTAGCTCATTGGCAGACCCCACGTCCACCCCTGGAGGAAAGGCATACACTGAAGAAGTCTTTGCTATGATTAGGAACAAAATTATGCAAGATACTTCACATTTATGATACATCATTGAATCCAATATAAATTAAAAACAAATTCAGGAGCGCCTGGGTGGCTCAGTCGGTTAAGCATCCGACTTCAGCTCGGGTCATGATCTCGAGGTCTGTGGGTTGGAGCCTGGTGTTGGGCTCTCTGCTGACTGCTCAGAGGCTGGAGCCTGCGTCAGAGTCTGTGTCTTTCTCTCTCTGCCCCTCCCCCACTCTGGCTCTGTCTCAAAAATAAATAAACATTAAAAAAAATTAAAAAAGAAAAAAGCAAATTTAAACATCCCTAGCGGTAGAGAGAAAAATTATCTAGAGTATGTGCCTCAGAATGTTAACAGTGCCTGTCCCTGGCTGCATGCGCTTGCTGGCTTGTATTTGCTTCATTTTATCTGAATGTAGTTTCTGCTTTCTCACAGCACTCATGGAGTACCTGTGTAACTGTGGAAAGTCAAATAAAAATGTATAATCCACGCACTTAATCCACCTGCCCCGTCCGAGAGAGAAAACACACAGCAGTGGGACTGTTTTGTTCAGGTAGCACCTTCTTCCGGCTGCCTGTTAGCCTCAGGTCATGTTAGGAGCCGACCCCCACCACCCTCCGCGGCTGGGTGGGCCGCTCCTCACCAGGTGCCGACTGGACCGCCAGTTTCATTCATTCTGCCAAAACTTTGTTTTGTTTTGCATGAATGAGTTCTCCAGCCGCAGTGCAGCTCTCTGGAGGCCACACCCGCCTGGCTGCCATGGTTTTTGTCTTTCAGATGCATGGAAGATGCTGAGGAGGTTTGCGAGGGGCTTGTTGGAGTCCTTCAGGGGCCCCGGGGGTGCTGAGGTACTAGGCGGTTCAAAGACATACATGCGAATATGTGAACTCTGCATCCACTAAATAGGGTCCGTGGAGAAGACAGGGTTCTGGTTTAGGAAGGATGTAAAACACCAGGAGCTCCCCCGAGGGGGAGCAGGGAGGACCCCCTGGGGAGGAGCGCAGCAGGTGGCCTGCGAGAGTGTGAGCACAGACCTCCGGGGATGAGCCCGAGGCAGGGTGCTCACTGAGGCTTGCCACAGCCTGGGAAACCCTTCGACAGAGCAAATCGGCATGAGTAGAGAAGGGGGGGGGGGGATTGTGGCCGACAGCGTCACGTGATGGTGTGGACGGGGTTGGGGGTGCCCTTCTGTGAGCGTCAGAAGCATCAGGTGCGGGCCGTGTGGAGACACTGGCATTTGGAGTCCGCAACATCTGGCTTTTGGACGCTGACTTTCTAATGAAAGGGCCCCTACTCCTCCCACCCAGACCCTCCCGGTTTTCTCTCTTGTGGCAAATACTTTTTATCAGTTTGTTTCTGACCCTTCCAGAGAGTTCTGTGTATATAGTAAGCACCTGTTAGAGACTTTGCTTTCTTCCCCACTCCCCGCCACGCCGCGGGGATGGCTGCACGTCAGCACATCCAGCTTCCTTCCTTAAAACCCAGGAATACTGTGCTCCACGGGCAGCATCCCCATTACGTCATCCCTTGTTGGGGGGGGGTTCGCGGTGAGTGTCCGTGCCTCCTCATCTGCGCTTGCGTGGTGACGAAGCGGAGTGCAGCCGCACGTTTGTGTGAGCTCAACGAGTAAGACTGAAAAAACTCCCACAAAATTTGGAAAAGATGGATTGTCCTGTAGCCATGATGACGAGGAGCCCTCAGAACTCATTTTAAACCAATGGGCTGCCTGTGAGCATGTTTGTACAAGCGAGCCATTCAGCCCCGCCTCCGACCAGGGACAAGACTCAGGCCGCTAGACTCGCCTCAGTATCCGGCCAGCCCGCGGTCCCGGCGGGTCACCAGGCCAGCACGGTGACACCGGTCTGCTCACACCTGTGATGAGCCACCCGCCCTGAACTCCGTGCTTTCCAAAACCGCAACAACGATCCTTGGAAACTCAGCAATCCGCCCTTCTGCAGAGGCTACATGCTTGTGCGTAACCGCCCATTATTTATTTTACTAGAATCCTCAATAAATCCAGCTTTGTCGTCTTAGTGCAGATAGTGATGGTCTCGTCATCCTTTGTTACTGGAAACACGGTAAAATTACGTTCTGCATCTGGATCTCTAGCATTTACATATTTGTTACCTGCAGGTTATAAACGCGCTCTACACGGTAGGCTGTCCTGCAAGGGGGGTTCAAAGGATTTCAGAGGAAATGTGTAAAGTTGCTTAGATTTTGACCTTAAAATCTGGCTTCCTCCTGATCCTTGAGTCTGTGGCCCATTGTTAGAAATGGGCTTGCTCAGTAATGGGATAGAAGGTCTGACGTTTGTCCTCCAAAGACACTTACCCGTGTCCCTAACCATCACTGAGCGGAGTGCGTAACCCACACAATGTGAAAAATCTTCTGTGATTCTTCAAAGCGCCAAAAGATTTTCTTTAGATTTTCATTCCGCATTGTCCAAATTTGAGCTCAGACATCTGATCTTCTCTCTGAAAAGCATTTGTATTTCCTTTGTTTTTGGCGAATGGGTGCTTTATAGCTTGAGAATAAAGGATGTTTGCAACTGGGAAAATCAGATGATCCTCAAGGCTGATGATTTCTCTCAGTTGTAGTCCTGTGCCTCGGAAACCAGGAAAGTAACAATTCCTGCATAGGTAGAGTTGGTTTACCAATTAAATGTGCTATCTGACCACTTCATTTCTGACAGTCAGAGAAACAGGTTATTATTTGAAGCAAAAACCAGATTGTTTTAAGAGACAGAGGAGGGAAAATTGGAGTGTACCGAGGTTGAGGCCGTTCTCGTCCCCGCTCGTGTGAAGCCCACACACGGTAAAGTGGTTTTCTATTTTTAAAGAGCAAGATTGCAGCTCTTCTAGAGTGCAGCCCCTCTCCGCTGGTACCTGGGGAAGATAATTGGCAGGTGCTCCTGAAGGTCAATGCAAAGTACGGAACGTTGCCCACTCTGAAGGGGCAAAGGCCTGGGCCGGGCAAACCCATGGGCTCCCAGGTCCGCTTGGGGATGTTTCTGCCAATGGCCGGCATCTTTGCTCCTTCCTTCCTTGCAAAGGCATGTAAAATAACACTAGTAAAATTCTTGCTGGGATTCTTGGTATGACTAAGCACTTTGCATAGATTATTCTTATGGCCAGAGCTCATGCTTATGCTATGGATCTATGGCTGTTGGGGAATGGAAATAAATTTTGGTTTCTTGCTTAATTTGTTTATTTTTGAGAGAGAGAGAGAGAGACAGAGAAAGAGAGAGAATCCCAAGCAGGCTCCACACTGCCAGCACAGATCCCCACGCAGGGCTTGAACCCACGAACCGTGCGATCATGACCTGAGCCAAAATCAAGAGCCGGCCACTCAACTGACTGACCCACTCAGGGGCCCCAGATGTGAACTTTAAATCAGCACAAGTAGGGGGGACTGGGTGGCTCAGTCGGTGGATCCTCTCACCCTTTGTTTCATCTCAGGTCAGGATCTCACTGTTCATGAGTTCGAGCCCTGTGTCGGACTCCGTGCTGACAGCATGAGGCCTGCTTGGGATTCTCTCTCCCTCTCTCTCTCATGCTGTCTTTGTCTCTCCCAAAATAAACAAGTAAAGCTTTAAAAAAAAATAAATCAGCGCAAGTATGTAAAGGTTAAGAAGCTGATCCTGTCGGTTACCCTCTGAGGTCAGCTTCGTTACATCCCCCTCTCGTAAGGTGGTGGCTCTTGGGGCACAGAGATGTCGAAAGGTGTGGGAGTGAGTCGGAAGGACACGTCTGCTGACTCCATCCCTGTCCCTGCACCACAGACACTGCACACTGCATGCAGAAATATCCAGAAATCTTACCTCTTCAGCCTTTTCTTAATAATTTCCCAAGTATAACAGTTAGTGGCAGAAGAAGGAGAGAAGAGCCTCCACGCAGAGCTGCAGAGGGTCTGAATTTATTTTGAAAGCTTTCCAGACCAGCGCTGTATTTGACAGAGCGCGGGCGCCGCGGGTACAGATCCGAAGGCGCAGCTCGGGAGAGCCGTCTGAAGTGGCCTCCTTTGCATTTACGTGTATATAAAAAATTGTCTTCAGATTTATTTTTATTGTCTGCAATTAGTTTGTATATGTTGTCTCCTTGTGCCACTTCTGCCTCAGGGACTCAGCTGTTTATTTCTCTTTCTTCCCAGAAAACACACGCTCGGTGGCCCTCGACAGAGAGCTCAGTGATAGAGTGTCTCTGTCCCATTATGCAAGTCCTATTTTTAACTTGTGCAGTAAAGCTGTCATGCTAATAATGTCCTCATACCAAAAATTAATTTGGATCCTTGAAAGGTAAAAATTTATATGCTCTGTGTGTGTCAGTGTTCTTGGCAATCTAATTGAGCGCCCCCCCCCCACCCCTGGCCCCAGACCATCATTATAAATTTGACAAATTTGGCAGGCCTGTAGGAGCTGTTTGAGCTGCCAATCCGCATTGTGCTTGTAAATGCTAGGATTCCTTGCTTATCACTGATTTAAATTTTCCCTCAAGAAGGGGAACTCAGAACAGGCAATTCATCTGAAGGAATGAGAGACAAAGTAAATTCTTAAGTAAATAGGAGGACCCAAGGGACCCGTGGCTCAGTCATTTTTCGCTGGTAAGTAATGACCCAGCTCTTACACACGAGCGTTGTCAGTCTTTGCTTTGGTTGCAGCAAAAATCCTCAGAGTCCCCGCAAATGCTGTGTTTGCTCTCTGGCCATTTCCGGCATCAGATTCAGACTCCTAATTATCAAGAAGGCCTCCGTTCTCTACATCTCTCATTTTGATTGCAGCGAACACTGCGTATATGTCCAATTTTTAAATTGACATTTGCTGAATTTTTACCATGGGCCAAACACAGTCATTCACTGAAGAAATGCTTTCTGAGTGCCCACCGAGCACCGGGAGCTGGGTTCCCCATTGTGAATTCAACGGTGAGCAAAACCGATGTTTGTGGGGGTTACAGCGGTGTCGGGGAGAGAGATGTCAATTAAATCCTCGCACACAGCAGCCCCCTA
Source organism: Helogale parvula (assembly GCA_004023845.1). Taxonomy (NCBI): domain Eukaryota; kingdom Metazoa; phylum Chordata; class Mammalia; order Carnivora; family Herpestidae; genus Helogale; species Helogale parvula. The sequence continues at coordinate 67,938 of PJEM01009657.1, forward strand.
CGTCCACGGTCATCATGTACGGTGAGTGCTCTGAAAGAAGAGGAAGAGGTGCCCGCAGAGGATGGGGAGGTCAGGGGTGAGCTCTCCGGGCAGGGCCGTTGCTTTTATATGCAGTATTCGTTTCATCTTCAGATCAAGTCTTTGATATTGGAGTTTGCACCCTCACTTTGCAGATGAGGACTTCGAAGAGCTGGGCAGGAGGTGAACGGGCTCCTCGTGCGTTCCTTCAGATGCTCAGGCGGCAGTTACCTGGGGCGAAGAGGGAAGTGCTGATTGGTTGGCTTCCAAGCAGGGAGTTAGGGCTCTGTAAGATAATCCACTCTCCCTCATTTGCCCCTTCTGGAAATTTTGTGTCAACATGTCCCGGGAAGACACACAAGCTGTTACTATAGTGTTGGGAGGACGTGGAAACAGTTTCGAATGTCTGTGGCAGAACCATCACGGGCAGATACATTCACTTGTAACCAAGTGCCACAGTGATCATTGTCCGCATGCAGTTCAGCAGCTTCCTCCACGAGCTGCCCCGCGATTTAACACGCAGCCTGACTTCGGATGCAACTCCCCCCAGGGTGGGAACAGAGATGCCCTGAGTGTGGACCTCGGGCAGCCCAGCAGCAGCACGGGCACCACCTGAGATCTTAGGGGAGATAGACGTATTACGCCGGATGCAGTTTGGCCAGCATTGCCGCTCAGAATGCGGACTAGTGCTCATCCCAGCCTGAAGGTAAATCTGCAAGTTTGTGATCCGTGCGAATGAGGATGCGCGTGGAGCAATGACTACACATCAGCTGTTATTCTAAATATACAGCTGACATGACCGCTGGATGGAAGCGTTAAAGAGAACTGGCGACGCGACTTCCTTCTCGGTCCGCAAGGACCCGAGAGTATGGGGTGGGAGTGACGCGTACGCTGCTGCGTTTCTGGGCATCGTCCCTTGTATTCCTTCGGCAGCGCTCTCTAGTCATTCAGATGAACATGTTTACTTGGCTTCTGGTGAGTTTCTAAGAGACTAAGAGGTGGGTCAGGAAGCTTACTACGTCTGCCTTGTAATTACTGGTTGGAGATTGTAATAGGTCAGCTTATGGAATGGAATAGATAACTTGTTGCAAACTGCTTCCCCGCCCCTTTTCTGTGGTTACTAAGATCCCACCAAGGCCAAGCCTACAGAAATTTACTCAGTCACGGCCTGACCATGATTGGTGATTTTAAAAGAACAAAAAACTTTAAATTGATAGGTTCCCGCCAAAAACTAGCATCTGTGTATTGCAATGTAATTGGCTACCACGGAATGCTGTGAATGTGACTGGTTAACTAAATAATGACGTATTCTGTCTGTATAAGCTCACAGCTGTCTTTGTTCGGGGCCATTCTCTGCTCCTTAAGACCAGGAGACCAGGTTTGGCCCCGCAGTAAAGCAAATCTTGCCTCGCTTTGATTCGGTGCTTGGTGGTCCTTTCAGTAGCACCCTGTTTCAGAGATCAAGAAAATCACGCAGAGAACTCGTGCGAACACGTCGCCTCTCTGGGCACTCAGAACTCCAAGCTCATGGTCAGCCAAGTCATTTGTAACTGACTGCTGCGGGGGGGGGGGGGGGGGGGG